>JAAMXY010000440.1:0-16868 GCA_019677205.1 Pinguiococcus pyrenoidosus | reverse complement strand
TCGTCTTCGGGGGCGTCAAAGTAGCTGTCGTTCCACGTGTCTAGGCCGCGCTCGTCGTCGCCTGGAGCCTTGGAACGCTTGCCCATCTCCTCCGACGCTCTGGCGATCTTGCCGTCCCCGTTCACTCCCGCAGCGAGCAAATCCACCAGGCGTTCCGCGGGAGAGCGCAGGTCCTTGAACATGCCCGCGTCCTCAGCATGTGCGTGGACGCGACACGAGTAAATCAGGCCGTCGGTGATGGACCGCCGGCCGAAAAGGTCGCCACGGTACTCGCGAAGGATGCGCGTGTAGCTCACGCCCTGTCGCTGCGTCGGGGCTGACTCGGGCTTGTGCGGCTTAAGCGTCGAGCGCGGCATGCCGTAGTTCGTGTCGGCCATGTACCTGAGACACGCACGCACCAGGTCCTCCTTCTGGGGGTTGGACTTCCAGAAGCCGCGCTGCTCGTGCAGTTTCCAGTATCGCACCAACTTCTTCAGCTCCTCCTCCGTGATGGGCGCGTTGTCCGGATCCGCGTCCACGAAGATGCCGTAGTCCTTCAGCGGCTGCCGCACTTTTTCCAAAGCCTCCTTGCGCCGCAGCTCCAGCAGATGCGACTGCATCTGCATGTAGCAATATGGCTGCGAGCGCATGGTTCTGGTATAGGGACAGGCGAAGTCGACCAAGCAGCACTTGCAATGGTAGCACGCGCGCTTCTTCTCTCTCTCTCTCTCTCTCTCTCTCACTCTCTCTCTCTCTCTCTATTTATGACTTCCTCTCTTTTTCTCTCCGTTCTCCTCTCTCAAAGACCTTGAGGTTCACAGAGAGGTTTTGCGCCTCTAAGGCCCAAAACCCATCCTAGAGATGGCGTTTTGCCAGTCGATCGCTTTTCTTCCAACGCATGGTTATTTTGTGTTTCCAGCTAAGTGGCTTGAAAGGGGGGATTTGCTCGCCGCTTCTGTCTGGCGGGAGACAGAAGGAGGCGTACCAGATGGTAGTGAGCGCGGCAGAGTAGAGGTCAGCACAACGTTCCCGTCGGACTAATTTTTGCGGACCAAAGCGGACTCAGAGCCCCGGGCCTGTAAAGAATCTACAGCACCAGAAGACGGGAGCCTCGGGAACGCGATTGGCCGTCACACAGCTCCTTTGCTCTTGTGAAGGCATGAGACACATGCGAAACATACCCACGTGTTGAATTTCTACACAAAAGGGTTTCTGTGATGATGGAAACACGTTTCTTGATTCGACGATCACGATCGCCCCTAGGCGCAAGTTAGCTAAGGAGTGCAGCGCAGAACGCCGAAGCTGAGGGCAAGCGCGGAACAATCCAGTCGGGATCGGACTTTTTTTGGCTGCTTTCGGAGGCATGCATGAACCCACGCTTCTTTCGGACTTGATTTGTCACTTCTCCGTTTGGCGTGCCAGTTGCGAGAGGTATACAACGCAACTTGCGAGTTGAAGACGCGGAGGACGCGGGATGGACGGCTCTCTTTTCGCCGCGAGATGAGAGTTGCTTGCGGCGCTCTGTTGTTTGCTCAGCTGGCATCCGCAAGCACTTTGTCAGACACGCTACGACGCTGGCTTCAGCAGGGAGAAGCAGAGGCCTACCAAGGTGTGCGCAGCATCTCCTGCTGCATCTCTTGCTCTGCCAGTGTATTTGCCTGATTCCGCCTCGACGCCCTGCGACAGGCCCTTCGAATTGCCACCGTGCTGGAGGCGGCGGGGTCCCCTACTTCGACAACTGCATCGGATGCGACTTCGTCGCCGCTCAAGAGTGCGTGAATGCGCTTCGGAAGAACGCGAACGACAACGTCCCAGACGGATGTGACATGCAGCAGGTGGTCCATCGAGCGAACTGGCCACAACCGGAGTGCTGTCCACGACGGTAGGGGACTGGCAAATGTCTGCAGATTACCTGTACTGGACGAATGCTGCAACCACTTCATCCCGTGAGCAATTTTCTAACACATGCCGTGCCTTCCAAAACGTGTCTTTCACCAGAGACGGCGACGGGGACATGGAGGCGAGCACCGCGGCGTACCCCGTAGCACTGCGATGCCTTGTGGACGTACTCTGCGTGGATAGTTGGATCTATCAGTCCATACGAGACGAGTGCATCGGACAGGGCTGCACCCCACAAGACGAGGTGAAGGCGAGCTCTTCCTGGCAGCAGAGGCGTCAGCTCATCTTGACAACGGCAAAAACGTTTCTCCTTTCGTCCAGGCTTGCGAGGCACTGAAGAACGACTCCAGCAGTCTCACGCCAGAGCTATGGAACTTGAGCTTCCTGGCGATTCTGGCGGCAGCATCAGTTTTGTCTCTTTCTATTTGGTAGCACCAATAGCAGCAGTTGTTGCAGTAGCAACGTGCAACCAACAGGTTTCCTATGTCAAAGAGCAGCACTACGCTCCCTTAACGCTCTGGCGGGCCGTGGCTGAAAGCCTGACATCCGCCTCGTTCGGGGCAGGGTCTGTTCCCTCAGCGGCAGCGCCAGCCTTGCTATCGGTGCCAGGGATAGGGGAGAGTGGCCGTGAAGCCTGACTGGCAAGGCCAGTGCAGTTCAATCCAGCTCCCGCAGCGGCTTCCTGCTCAAGTACCAAAGATCGGCGGTGAGAACCCCCCAGCTCCACAAGGCTCCTTGTCTTTGATCCAAAAACAGGCAGAAGCCGGCGATGGTCTAGCGCCGTCTAACGATCATTCCCTTCGCATATCGAACGCGGCAGAGCAGCGGCAGAGCGAGGCGACTTTCGAGCAAGGCAGTGCCTGCGCAGCACCCAGAGCAGCCCTCCCAGTGCAAGAACGAGGCCAACTACCGCAAAGAGCGTGGGAGGGCTCCTGCCGCCTTCCAATGGGTCGACAGTCCTCTCTAGCGGTGCTTGCTGCAGCTGCCTCCGCCATGGTGCCGGCTTTCCAGGCATGTACCCATCCAGATGCCATCTGAACGGCGTCTCGGCCACTCGAGACGCGAACTCTTCCCAGTTCTCGACAGTGTCTCGCTGGCCGCCGGTTCGGCGCTTGACGTAGACCCCCGAAAGCTCGACCTCGGGATCGACGCCGAGAAAGTTCAGCATGGGGCTCATGCAGCCTTCGCTGAGATCCTCGTAGAAGACGCTCCGGTGTCGGACGCCGCTCTCTCGCATCCAACTTGTGACGGCGTCGTCCTCGTCTTGGCGCTCCTTCATGTTGGCGATGGCCTGCTCAACGTCCACCACGAACTTGGGAGACGGACACTCCTTCCCGAGCTCGCAGTGCGCGGCGTCCACGCCCTCGTAGGCATCGCCATGGCCGCGCACCTCCTTGATGTGGAAGGCCGTGAGTCTCGACAGGGCGTGGTCGACCTTGTTCTCCCGCGTGATGTGCAGCACGCTCACGTCGCCTCTCTCCGCCAGATAGGTGTCCAGGCCCAGGCGGAACAGCTGGTCATGCATGACCTTGAGAATACAAACCTTGGCCGCCTGACAGCCACTCGATTGAAAGAACTCTTCCAAAACGCCCTTTCCGCAATGCTCTTTGGCAGGCCTCACGCCGCTGCGCTTCTCGCAGATGCCGCACGCGAACGCCGGCTTCAGCATCTCCGTGCCGCCGGCGTCGCCGGGAATCTTGCGGAACTCTTCGCGCAGGCGAAGCAAATGCTCGTTGCCGCCGTAGATATCTGGATGGGAACTCAAGAAGTCCTCCATCCACGTGCTCCCGCTTCGGTGAGCGGCCAGCTCGATGAACAGATCGGGCTTGCTCATGCTTCTGCGGCGCTTTGGGGTCAAAACCACGAAAGGCTTTTGTGGCGCCGAACGATTTTTTTTTCAACGGAAACCGCTTTTTGGGAGGCGCCACTTAGTACTTACGGTACATGTCTATGAAGACATGCCACTATGGAGTCGACGAATGCGAAGGGGGAAGCGAGAAGTTCCAGATCGATCTAGTGCACGATGGCGATAGTTCACGAACTCGTGGAAACCGGAAGCGAGTGTCCGTCTGTCACAAGAGCGAACGGACGCAGCGATTCCGCCGCAGAGTCTTTTGCGATTCCGGCGCCTCCCTCTTCCTGACGGGGGCCTTGGCGATCGTTTGGTTTTCTCGCCTACAGACTCTGGTCTGGTGTGCATTGCATACTTCAAATTCAGGCCGCTGGAGGGTATGAAAAGATTCCCCAAAGCAATGCCTTGGCTGCAACTGGCTGCCTAGGCAAGATTCGCCCTGACCATGAGAGCGCAGCGGCCGCGAGGGGACTCCCCGAGACCAGGACCTCTCGCAGCTAGGCGGACGACCTTCTCAGGAGACACGAGGTCCTTTCTAAGGCGTCTACAACCACATCGACCTCGACGGCACTCCAGCCGCGGCCCAAGCGAAGCGGCGCCGCCGCAGACCAATCTGCCAGATGTTCAGGAGGGTTTTGCTGCCGACGAGAAGATCATGGATCTGATCTTTGGCAAGAAGCTGCCGGGCGAGAGCTCAAGGGACTGGCAGGAGGATTTCAAGGTGGTCGGCATGGCACTTCCCGAGACGATCGAAGAGGAGCTCCAGCTTTCAGGAAGGATAGATCAAGCAAGCTCCCCTCAAGAGCTCCTTTCGGATGCCGCGGAGCACTCTCCATATGTCTATCCCGGTGGCGAGGGAATGGGGGGCTTGGAGAAGGCTGGCAATCTGGTGGGATTCTTCAATGCCCCTGGGCCGTGGCCGGGCGGCGAGAAGGGTGGGAAAGGCGAGAAGGGCGAGGAAGGCGAGGAAGGCGAGGAAGGCGAGAACGAGTCGGATCCACTGGGCAGAGGTCGCATGCTCCAGCTAGTTGACAGCCTCGTGGGTCTATACAACGGAACGGCGCGAGCACTGGATCTGCTGCGGCAGATTCAGATGAAGCAATCAGGTGCCGTCCATCGCATGATGCAAGAGCGACGGCAGTCCAACTCACGCGGCCGGTCTGCAGAAGCGGAGACGATGCGGATGATGGAGAGCATCGCAGGCAAGTTGGAAGGACGGGTGGACGTCGCCACCGTGCTGGAGCACGGCTGCCCTCCAATGTCAGCTCCCGAGCGGCCGCAAGGTCGACGCATTTCTGGCCGAAGCTGTTCTCGCTACGCGGGCATGAGCAGCAAGGAAGGAGCTGTCAACGAAGCGTGTGCCCGACCGAGCACGTCACCGGCAGTCCCCCAGCGAGGTGCTGCTCGCCAGCAGGAATCGCGATCCAGCGTCCAGGACGGGTGGCAGAGGGCCCTGGTCCGCAGGGTCCTGGAGGACATGACTGCGCAGGTTGAGAAGCGCAGCGAGAAGGCGTCGAAGGCTCGGGCGCGAGGGTCGTCTCCGGCGAAGCACAGCAGCTCTTTCATGGCATTCCTGCAGCGGCAACGGCCCGTTGACAAGAGTGTGCGGGCGCGGGTGTCGCAGCACGAGAAGGGCCTGGAGGAGAAGCTGTCCTACGACTTGGAACGCAAGTTCGTGACGCAGGCGCGCGAGGCGGCGTACCTGAAAGCCAAGACCGCCCCGAAGTGGGATGAGGTGCAGCGGAAGGTGAGGCCTCGCGGGAGCCCTGCGCATCCCAGGCATTCACACGCCCATGGTGATGCAACTTCTTGAACAGGAAAAGCGGCTTCGGGAGACCCGCACGCAGCGCCGCAGATCTATGTGGAAAGATGTAAGACGCCGAACACCGGATTCCTACCGCCAAGTGCTTGTGCCTGAGTTGGTAGCCCTTATCGCAGGTCATCGCGAGCACGCCCTATCCGGCACAGAATCATGTAAGCCAAGCGCAGATCGAGGCGACGCAGCGGCGGGTGGAGGCAAAAAGGGAGGCCGCCAAGGCAAAGAGGGAGGCGGCAAGGGCAGCAGGAGCCGCAGAAGCAGCTGGGGAAGAAGGGGAAGTGGAAGGCGCGGAAGGGGCAGAAGGACCAGCACAGCATCATCCATTTCGCGCCACGCGCGAGCCTGAGGAGATCAGGGCCTACTTCGAAGCACGTCACAAGACCGAAGACAGGTACCCGGCCCTTCGTCGCATCTTTCAAGCCTGGTTTCCACTGACATCTTCTCTTCCCTTGTGATTCCTGGTTGCGAAGCGCAACGCAGCGCCGGATCCGCGAGACGGAGGCGCGGAAGGCGGCGATCATGAAAAGGCAGCGAAGGCCTCACGGCATGAGCCGCAGAGACCACCACTTCGAGAAGCGGCGTCGGAAGAAGCTGTATCAGCAGTTTGTCGAGGAGACGGAGGAGGCGTTGTGGAAGCGGCAAGAAGCCCTGCGCAATCGCCGCTTGGCCCGCAAGGCCGCGGCGAAGAGCATGCATCGCAAGTTCGCAGAGCTTGAGCGCCAGAGCGGCGTTTGCTCGCCAGGGAGCAGTAGGCCATCATCCAGCGCGTCGCCGAGGCGTCGCGACCGCGCCGTCGTCGTGCGCGACCCGGTGCTGCGGATGATCGCCAACGAGATCCTGTTCCTTGACGAGCAACTTCACGATGGCGTTGAGCCGTAAGGGAAAAGAAGGGGGGGAGGAGGGACTCTCACAAGGGTTCAGGGGACTGATGGTGAACGCACTCAGCACTTCTTCGAAGCTTTGGATCGAGGCCCAAAGTGGCAGGTGTCGAAGCCCTTCGAGTCGTGGAAGCACTGCCTTAGACGAGCGCCGCCTGCTAAGCTATCGTTGCAGGCTCGGTAGGGAGAGCCTTGGCGAGCCAAAGGAAAGCCACCCTTGCCGATGCCCTGGCCATTGAAGCAAGGCTGAAGTGATGGATGACTGATAACGGACGGAAATTGTAGAGATCGTCGCAAGACGGTCTTCAGATCATCATTCAACGCGGACTCGATCAGCTGATCCTCCGTGGAGTTTCACTTTTGAGTTTGGGAATGCCGCTTCCGTCCAATCATTTTGCTCCTTCCGGCTCGTCTTTAAACCCTCGTTTCTCCTTCCTCCCGCTGTGCCATAGCCGTTGACTGAAGTTCGATGTCAATTTGACAGAGGCTGAGAGTTCTTGCAATCGTTTTCCCCGTTAAGCCGTTAACGCCGGAGCAACGCCGCTCTCCGTGCAGCAGCGATGACGGAGCCAGGAGGGGAGGCCTTGCCGCCCTTGCAGCGGAGACATCGGGCCTCCATCGCCACCACCCAGGGCCTCTCCGTGCCGGTGCCCAACGCCGCGCGCAGTCGGAAGCTTAGCCTTCCTGCCAGGACCACGCTGCCTGCGCACTGGCACCACGTGGATGTGGGCCCTAGGAGCCAGCGCCAGATGCTCTTGCAGCTCTACGACCTGTACCAGCTGGACGGGCACTCCGCGACGCGCCCGGGGCTGGGCTTGCCAGTTGAGCGCGGGCCGGCGTCGGCCCTTGCTGCCGTGTTGCAGAACAGTCCCCACAGACGCGAGAGCGAGCTGCTCCACAGCTTCCAGGCCGACGAGGGCCAGGCGGGAGGCGCCGAGCAGGAGCAGGACTTGGAGACCAGGAGCCTCCAGGAGACGAGGAGCCTCCAGGATCCGCTGACCAGCGCCGCGTCGCGGCCGGACTCGGCGGCCAGGTCGCTGCCGGACGACACCGTATCCCTGCAGCTGCCCCCAATCAAGGCCAAACTGAGCGACAAGGTGCGCCTGCGCCGCAAGGAGGGAAGTCCCGAGCATCGGAGGTCGTCGGCGCGCAGGAGAACCACCTCCAGCGGAAAGTACGGGCCGAGCACGCGAAGCACGCGGGAGCATCGGAGCATGATCATGGACGACGTGTTGGCGGTGGAGGACGAGATGTCGCTTAGCAGTGGAGCGAGCATCGAGCGCAATGACACCTTCAACATCACGCTCGACAGCCCGCACAGCATCGCGAGTCAGAACAGCGAGGGGAACATGTTCAATCGCCGCCGACGAGCGCCCAGTCTGCAGGCCATCGCCATCACGGAGCACTTCTTACGCGCGCATCCGGAGTCGCAGCATGCCGGCGACGAGAACGTGCGGCCCAAGGGCATGAGCGATCCACTAGAAGTGAACAAGGTAGGGCGTCCTTCCCCCCTCCTCCCCCCGTAGTTTTCACCCATCGCAAGCCTTGGCGGATTCCTAAAGCCTCTTGGTGCCAACTCCCAACTTTGCAGCTTGCGATGGAGATTCTGCAGATAGAAGAGGAAGAAGAGGTGCTCAACAGCGGCCTCGCGCCGCCATTGACGACCCCCTCGAGCGTCTCGCGAGTAGGTTCCGCGCGATCCGAGGGGTGGGATCACGGACAGGTGACTGGAGCGAGCAACATTGGGCGTGCCACCCATTTTCCAGGCGCTAACCCGCGCGGTCTTTGTTGCAACTCCCCAAAGCCACGGCAAACTTCGGGAAGATTCTCCAGCCACACGTCGCCGGGGCAAGGCGAGAAGCATGGCGAGGCCGGCTGGTTCATTCACCACTCGTCGTCAAGGGGGAGCACCAACAGCGAGAGTCTCGCCAGGTCACGCCGCAGTTCGCTGGCCTCCAACCTGTCCGTGGCGGAGCGACTCGACCTGCTCGACATGGGCACCATCGCCCCTGACGAGATCAGCTCCGCGGCCTGGCGAGTCCGGTGCCAAGAGGTGGCCTTGACTCGCCACGGTTCCATGAAGAGCACCGACAAAGTTCGAGAATGAGAGATTCGATGGGTTCGATAGGGATCTCCCTCCACCGGATGCCGCGTCGGAAATGAAGGTCTCATCAAGAGAAGCACCAGCGTCCTGAGCAGCTCAACAGCATTACTAGGTTCAGCACCTCTTCCTTCTTTACAATTGCGAAAAGCCCAGCGGGAACCTCCACCGAGGCGAAACGCTTATCAACAGTGCCTCCTCCAATCCCTCCAAAAGATCAAAATCTGCACCGTCTTACCACCCGTCTCTTAAAAAAATCTCTGCGCTTTCCACCCACTCTCGTTTCTCTTGCCTGTGCCGCTATGACGTGAGCTTCCGCTTCACCGCAAGCGTGTCGCGCTCGCTTCCGAAGGAGATGAGCGATCTGCTGCTCTCCGTGGGCAGCAGATCGACGAGCTGCGGCATGCCGCCGTTCTGGCTGGATCGCGGCGAGAACAAGTCGCGAGTGGACGCGGCCCTGCCAGCCAGCATGATGTGCGCTCCGGTCTTTGTGGCGTGCAGGCGCACCTTCTCCAGCATGGCGTTCTTCACGATCTCGGCCTGATGGGACAGGTGCTGATCCACGCCTTTCTCGCGGATCTTGCGCATGAGCAGGCACTGGAGCCGCATGGTGTTCAGCATGGCGTTGGCCTCCGGCGTGAAGAACAAAATCACCGTGCCCTCGAACGCCTCCAGGTCCTGCATGGACTGGAAGTCCACGAGCCTGAACGGCTCAATCACGTTGAAGTTCTCGGTGGTGCAGGGCGACTCGCTGGAGCCGCGGTCCGACTCCTCCTGAATGCCCTCCAGCTTGTGCTCCGAGTCGGAGCTGCGAGTGTCTTCGCCGGGGGGCTGCGGATAGCGCACGCGGCCCGCCAGCAAGATGCCGTTTTCGCACTTTCGGGCGTCCACCGGGTGCCACAGCAAGTCCAAGTCGAGGTTAAACTCGTCCTCGGGCATCATGGTGTCGACCCTGCGAAGGATCGAGTGCGGATGGGACACCATGTCTGCCAGGCTGGTGCGCGACAAGTTGGACAGGTTGGAGATGCGTTTGCTGGTAGACCTTTCGCGCTCTTTCTCCTCCAGCGACGCGGCATTCTTCATGAGCTGCTTGCGGGCCATCTTCTTGAGGTTGAGCGTGCTGCCGAAGATCTCCACCTTGCTGTCCATGATGAATTGCTTGAGCACCAAGCCCTGCACGTCCTTGAGCTCCGGCACGTAAGTCTCGGCCACGAAGATGCCGGCGGCCTTCCACACGGCGATGCGGAAGGGCTCGTGCTTGGCCATGAGCAGGCGCATCTTCTCAGCCTCGAAGAAGAAGGCCTGCACTACCGAGGTGGAGATCACGGACGCCTTGGAAATGGCGTACGTGATGCAGCCCAGGGCGCCGATGGTCTTGCCGCGGTGCTGGAAGGCCAGGAAGTGCTCCTCCTCCTCGTCCGTCACGGGGTTGAGGCGGTGCTGGACGACGCGGCAGGTGCCTCTCGTGAGGACGAACCAGCCCCTCGAGGGATACCCCTGCGTCACCAGGTACTCTCCGCGTTGGAAGTGGCGCTCCTTGGAGTGCGACACGACCTCTTCGAACACCTCCTTGGACAAGCCCTGCAGGAAGTTCACGTCCTGGAGCAGCTCCTCGCGCTTGGGCACGCCCATGGCGGCTGGATGGTTCTCCAGCTTCACCAGGCATGTGGTGTTGGACCTGCTGAGCTTGCGATACTCCATGCTGTCCAGCAGCCCGGCGCTGTGCAGACGCGCCACCTCTTCGCGCTCCTCGCGAAGCACCACGCGCGCCGCCATCTTGGTCCGGATGGAGCGCGTGATTTCGGGGAAGGCCTCGAACTGCTCGTTGACCCACAGCTCCGCGGCCTTCATCTCCTCGCCGGCCTCCACCTGGATCTGCTTGCCGCGCGCGGCGAAGCTCTCGGCGTCGTCGCCGTCGCCCAGGTGCTCCGCCGACGCCACCGCTTGCTGCAGGTCCACCAGCGCGGCCTCGTGCGCACGAATGAAGTTCATGCCCACCGTGAGCACAAATTCCAGCCGGTGGTGCACCACGTGGCGCAGGATGGCCCCGACGCACCATACGTCCAGCAGCCACCGCCCAGCTTTGCGGAGGCGTTCGTCTTCGAACTCCGTGTTCAGCGCCCGCTGGAGGTCCTTCCACATGCCCAGGCGCTGGTCGCAGTGGTCGATCTCTTCGTCCGTCTCGTCGATCAGGAAGCTGAGCGCCGAGCTAGACAAGTAACCTGTCTCGAACAGGATCCACAACTTGGCCTTGAGCATCGCCAGGTACCGCCGCCGCACCTCGGCCACCAGCAGCGCCTCGGCCTCCATCTCCTTGGCCTTGTGTGCGTTGCGCACCATGATGCCCAGGCCCGACATGAAGCTCTTGCGCACCACGATGCGGTCTTCCTCCAAGTCCTTGGCCTCTCCCGCCTCGCCGCTTTCCAAGTCCGTCGCCGGCCGCATCGAGTCCAGGCGGGAGAGTCGCGCGCCGCCGAACTCGCTGATGCCCAGACTGAAGGCCGACATCCTCCGCATGGTCTTCTTGGCGGAGCTGCTCTCGTCGTTGCCAAAGCGCTGCTCGTAGCGACGCCAGCGTCCCCGAAGGCGCGGCGGCACCAAGTCGTTCTTGACGCGCTTGAGCTTCTCCTTTCGCTCCAGATAAACCTCCTTCGAGTGCACGGGCACGTACTGGTACACGATGCTCCAGTCGGAGTGCTGCAAGAAGCGGTCGTCCATCTTCATCTCCTCGATCTTGTGGACCACGCTGTCTTCGATCTGCCGACATGCGTGCTGCAGCAGTTTCTTGCTCTCGTCGCTCACGCGCGTCAACCCCAGAGCGCGCAGCACCCACTCCATGGTGGTGGCGTTGAGCAGCAGCGTGAGCAGCGCCACGCCGGACGTCAGGAACACCACGTGGTTCTTCACGTTGTCCGAGATCTCCGGCTCTTCCTCCACGATCAGCGCCAGCGTGAGTCCCACCGCGCCGCGCAGGCCGCCGAACACCAGCGCGACGCCCTGCGGCCAAGTGAGGCCGTAGCCCAGGTGCGAGAGCGCCACCCACGACGCCAGCAGCATGGCGGCGCGGATGAAGTGCAATGCCACGTACACGAACAGCAGCCATCCCCAGTCGTTGGACGAGATGTCCTGCGTGTAGAACGACTTCTCGCTCATGATGAGCCCGGCCACGAAGAAGATCACCGTGTTGGCGCAGTAGCCAGCGATCTCCCAGAACGCGTGCAAGGAGTGCTCCACGCCGGGCGAGAAGCGCGCCTTGCCGATGTGGCTCATGAGGAAGCCGACCAACACCACCGCGATGACGCCGGACACTTTGAGCGGCGTGGCCTCGGCGATCAGGAAGGCGCCGAAGGCCCCGATGATGGTGATGGTGATCTCGGACATGCCGTCGTGAAGGATGTAGCTGATGGCCGTGACGCACGCCGTGCCCACCACGATACCAGTGAGCGCGCCGCCCACGGCCAGCTGCAAGAAGAAAGCCACGAGCTGTCCGGCGTTGCGGTTGACGGCGCCGGTCAGGGCGTCGCGGAAGACCTCGAACAGAACGATGGACGTGCCGTCGTTGAAGAGACTCTCGCCCTCCATGAGCGTGGCCAGGCGCTCGCTGACGCCCAACTCCTTCATGATGGCCACCACGGCCACGGGGTCCGTGGCGCTGATGAGCGCGCCGAACATCATGCTGGCGTTGAAGTCAAAGCCGTAGGGCAAGATACCCCATACCACCAACGCGGTGAGGATGGTGGATACGATGACGCCCGGTACGGCCAGCACGAGAACTTGCCAAGCCTCTCTCGCGAAGATGTGGTAGTCCGTGCCGAAGGCGCTCTCGAAGATCAGCACCGGCAGGAAGCCAAAGAGCAAGACGTGAGGGTCCACATTGATCCACGCGTCGATGCTGTCGGAGAGGGTCCCGTTCCCAGTGGCGTTCTCTTGGTGCAGGACGCCGATGACGATGCCGAAGATCAGCAGCAGCACGGTGTAAGGAATCCTCGTGCGACGCAGCAGCACGCGACAGGCCACGCCAAAGCCGAGCGCCAAGAAGATGACCGCCATCTCCCGCGCGCCCGGCACCACTTCTTCGCCATCGCCGTCGTCGCCGCCACTCAGCAGGCGCCCCGGCGCCTCACCTTCCCGTCGGCGCATGCTGCGCGCCACCCCAGAACCTTGGGCGTCTGGCCGCGAATGCGCCGGCGACGGCCTGGGAGAGCAAGCAACCGCAAAGTCTCTGCGTTCGTACGAAACTCACGAGTTTCTCCCTCCGCCCCGAACGCTCCCACGCTTTCGACCCCGACGTCGCCGCTCGGCGCTTCGCTCGGCGCTTCGCTCAGCGATGTGGCCAGAGGAGATGGAGAAGGGACGAGGAATTTGGACAACACCGCCGGAAGTTCTCTAGCGCGCTGGTGTTCAATAAAATCGCGGGGGGAACTCCACGCTGTTCGTTGGGCGTCGAATTCCGCTCCGTGGCGTACTGCTGCGCTCCATACCATGGCCGCGGAACAGCCGCGAAGCCCGCGGATCATGTCACTGTGGATGTGTGACACAGGCAAAGAGAGGGAAGGGGTACGGGGCGCGGGACTATTGGATCGGGATCGAAGTAGAAGGCGCGTCATTGGCGAAATTCGCAAAGAGGGATAGTTGTATTTAGGATGGCTTGAGATGAGCTGAAGAAGCGAAGGCGGAGAACCAGGTTGCTCGGGCATGCGTCGCGGAGCAAGCATCGAAATCGTAAAGTGCTCTTCTTACTCGTTTTGTTTCGCGCTCTAGGCTTGTCTTGCTGCACGCAAAGATCTCCGTGGTATTCTGGAAAAGTCGGCAGCCGCCAGATGACCGCGAAACACGGCGGATCTCCAGCTGCCAGCTGCTGCTGAAGCGGCTGAGCCCGAGAACGCGAAGAGATGAGACGTGAGAACCGATAAGCGATACTCGAAGAGAAGCGGGGGAAGGGGACACCCGCAAGTCCTCTGCCAAGAGACAAGAATGCGGACCACTTTCCCGCGCTTTGCATGTCTGACGGGCTCTGACAAAGGGCAAGCTCGTGCACAAGGGGGGCACAAACCCTGGTCGAGTCGTGATGATCAATATGCAGTGAAGTGCAAAGGCAGAAGGTCGGTGGAGAAGAGTGCCGAGCGTCCTTCTTCAATGTTAGGAACTTCACCGGGGCGAGGCCGAAGACAAAGCAGAGTTGTCAGGTCCGAAGCTTCCAGCCCATGTGCCATCGACGCCGACATCCCTAGCTCCCCAGCGACGGCAGCATCCGACGACGCCGCCCCCCCACTCCGACAGGACCCCACACGAGAGGCTGCAAAAGCCAGGGTGTCTACTACACGCTTTGCTCCTTCGGTACACTGTGCAGACTAGCTATGCTTCGGTCTTGGCGCCCGGTTCCTCTGCGAGCTTCTGCCGCTTCTCCGGGGGAGGTTGCGCCGTGCCGTTCTCGACGGGAGCCACATTCTCCTCGGACGCTTCCGCTTCTTTCCCCTTGGGCATCGGAAAGCCAAAGGCGCACCGTAAGTACCACGCACCTTGGTGCGGTGAAATGCTTTCAGCTGGGGTCGTACCTCTGCTTGGACTGTCAGGAACTCCTTCACATACTTCACCCGGGAGGGATTTTCTTCCTGCGGACGGTTGAATGGCGTCCAGATCGGATCTCCCACGAAGAGACGCATGGCCTTGATGTAGTTGGTGTCGTCGAGCGTGAAGCGATGGTACATGCCCTCTGGAAGCACGATCATGTCCCCTTTCTTACAGGAGATCCGAATCCACTCATCGTTCTCATCGCGAACGTCGAAGTACCCGGATCCTTCGCGACCAAACCGCGCAGCAAAACCGCGTTAGCCCTGTACTCTTCGCCTCTCTTCACGCCGGCGTCGCGTCTCTCACCGTCCAGAACGTAGCGGATCTCCTCGTCGGTGTGAATGTGCTCTTCGAAGAACGTCCGTATCTTGTCGTCGTAGCCGGGGAGCGTGTCTGGAGACACCTCGATGATGTCCTCGTAGCTGTAGCCCCTGTCGTCGCGGATCTTCTGGAGCTCCGGATCGCTTTTGTAGTTGTCTGCGTCGAGCGCCCACTGCAGAACGCCCAGCTGGCTCAGTTTGTCCAAGGACACCTCGCGGTTGGGTTCGTATTTGTGCGGCAAGCGCTGATCTTTGCCGTCGTCTTCGAAGTACCACGCCTCCACCTGCAGCTCACGAGCCATGCTGAGCGATCTCCACACCGGACGTGCGAGCGAAGCGCGAGCGAAGCGCAAACTACGCAACATGAAATTCGAACAGCTTCGACTTTCGGTGCCGAGCAGCGGCGATGACGTGATGATCAGCTGCTTCACGAGGCGCAGATGCGGGATGCGGATTGGTTCCATTGGTTCAACACGGAGCAGGATTGGCTTACAAAGCGACCCTGTAGAGTGATCTTTGTGAATTATATTTTTATAAAGAAGGTACTACAGTACAACTACGAGACAGAAGCTTATGACAAGCTCCACTGTGCCCTATGGTTAGCAGAACCCGACTGGTTTACAGTTTTACAAACAATTGTAAAGCTGTGGCATAGGCTAAGAACGCGCACCGAACTCCGGAGCCTCACTCCTGGCGGCTTGGGACCCGTCGAGGGCGCTTGTTCTTGGTGGAGGAGATCCCGGAGCGCTCCACTGCAGTCCTGCGAAGGATTCAAAAAAGTTCGGTGCTGCGGAAGTGGTGAGGAAGTGGTGCACGCAGCAGCATCGAGCGCCGAACGTCTCGAGTGCCTGGCCACGCCCACGCGCGCCTGCCAGCTGCCAGCTGCCGCCGGAAGTGGAAGAACGCATCGATGAGCAGTGCTCTCTGCTATGACCCAGAGTCCTGACGGTGCGTAGGGCGGATGACCATCGCGGGATGGGGGAGGTCTCACTGCTCACTGCTTTTTAACTACTCAACTGCAGAGTTGCTTGGGGCGCGTGGCGTCGCTCTTTCGGAGGGGAGAAGCACATGAACGAGTCCGTGTACAACTTGGTACCGCGGCCGAAACGCGTCGTGAAGAAGCCGCCGCTCTTCAAGTCCAAATGGTATGGCGACAGTAGAAGACAGCCGGTTCGTGCCCCAAAGCGCTCTCAAAGCCCTGTGGCACGCTCTCTGACGCGCCGGCGCCCAGAATCAGAAGGCGACGTTTGGGCCGCCGCCAAACGCCTCCAAGGCGAATCCCAAAGCCTTTCTGCGGCAGAATGACCGCAAGAAGCGCTTCGGCACCGCTCTGGCGCAGAAGCAGGACCTGGGCCGCTCGCGAAGCACGGAGGTCCGCCGGAAGGTAGGAGGGGAGCGCGTTCCCGTCGTTGTCTCGAGGCTTTGGCCTCCAGGCTCTCAAGCTCTGCGTCGGAAAAAACCCAAACCCAAGGCTTTGAGGAAAGAAAGGGTGCCACGACGCCATGAGCGGCCGATTCACGGGATCACGTCCACCAAGAACTTCGTTTCCTCCAACGCGCTGGACGCGATCCTGCAGCTGCCGCCTCCTCAAGAGCAGGCGGAAGAGCTGATGATGGAGCAGCCGGAGTTCGGCAAGATCCCTCCCTATCTGCACGAGGTGAAAGCGGAGGTCGCCAGGGAGAACAGCATGATCGACGGCATGATCCGCAAACGGCTTGGCCAGGTACCCAACGATTTCAGTCTCTCGTTCTTGTCATGTCTAGCCAGTCTTTGAGCCACTTGGGATCCTTCTTGTGTCGCCGTCACTTGGCTTGGCTCCCGTGAAGCGGCCCTTCTCTCCGACGTCTCAAAAGCAGCCGAAGCCTCTCCGCGGCCCTGCGAGTAGCTCTTCCGATGGGGACGTCTCTGACACCAAGCTCGTTGCTTCTGTGGCCCCGACAGGTCGGAGAGGCGCAGCACATCGAGCATGTCGAGGTGTTTTCCCAGGAGGAGGTCGAGAAGCTGACCGAGGTTCGCCAAAGGCTCTTCCAAGAACTGCTGGCAGACCTCGAAGCGCACGTCTTGAACCTGGCCTTGTGCCACTCTTTTGCAGGAGCTCAAGGAGCGCTGGGAGATTCTCAACCGCCGCCACTTGCGCCAAGCTCACTTGACCATTCTGGGGAGCAATCAGCTGCGCCTCAAGGAGCGCCTCGAGAGCGACATGGATCAGCTGGAGAAGGACATCAAGAAGCTGTCTCTCCCGGGGCCCAAGTTCATCGCCGACTAGCTTCGTGTCCCCGGCGCATGAGTGACGTCAGCGGAGGTGGCGGAGGCGTCGAAGGTGGAGGTTCCAGACGTCCAGCAACTCCTGACTCCTGCGGTAGACGGAGATGTCCTGCGGTAGATGGAGATGCCCGGGAGCCTTCCTCGTCTCCTCAGGAGAGAGCTGGAGCTCTCTACACTCCGCTGG
>JAAMXY010000439.1:0-12950 GCA_019677205.1 Pinguiococcus pyrenoidosus | reverse complement strand
GCCGCCCTCGGCCTCCTGGCCTTCTGCAACCTCGTCGAGGGCCTCGGCCTTGCGAGGAGCTGGAGCTCCAACCTCAACGCGAAGGCAAGAGCGAGCACCGCGGGCGCCGTGACCATGCGCGCTTCGGCGCCCAAGTTCGAGTGGATCAAGGTCTGCTCGGCCCGCGAAGCTCCCATGGTCGAAGGCACGAAGAGCGTCGTGGCGGCCGGCCTGGACCTGTGCCTCGTCGCGGCCTCCAACCGGCAGGTCTTCTGCGTCAGCAACAAGTGCCCGCCGCTGAACCAGCCCACCAGCCAGGGCAAGGTGGTGGGCATGACCATCGAGGAGCCGCTCTACGGCACGCGCTTCAACCTGAAGACTGGGGAAGTCGACGGCGACTGGTGCCCCAGCTTCCTTGGCAAGGCCTTTGGGTGGCTCTTTGCGCCCCAGGCCCTGGCCACCTACGATTGCCGCGTCAGTGCGGGGGGCAACATCGAAGTCCGCCTGGACGTCAACTCGAAGGCCCAGTTCGAGGAGGACTACTGGAAGGGCATCCTCGACGCCAAGGGCAAGGCCACGGGAGAGTACTACTGAGTGTGTGGCGTGGTTGAAAGGAAAGTGGACGAGGTCATCCGATGACTCTCTCCGCTGGGTACGGAAGCGACGGAGTAGCACATGCAGATCTGCGTTCCCCTCGAGTCAGGTGGTCGGAAGGTTGCTACCATCTTTCTGGTACGACGTCGGAAGAGTCTGCAACCCATGCGTGCACAACCCACAAGATCTTCTCAAACAAGAACGAAGGACGTTTTGTTACATTGCTTGATTGCCAGAAAGCGACTGGAGACTCGTCTTGAGAACCCCTTTGAGAGCATGGCGCCAGGACAAGCCCGTCCGAGGAAATGCGTTTCACGGCATTCGATGCACTCACTGCGGAATCTTTCCTCCTCGCGATGCGTGTCTATGCGGAGCATTTCGCAGGAGCTTGTGGCCCACCACCGATCACGCGTGCGTGTGAAAATTCGCATCCCACGCGCTCCAGGTCCACAGAATACCGGCACCGATGCCGACACCGGTAACGAGCACGGCCAAGCACGAGTCAACCACCGAATCCTTCACGAGTTGAGAGAACATCAGGCGGGACAGGACTAAAGATAGCAGATGGACGGCAGGATCACCACACCGACAACGTACCTGCACAAGATTCAGATTCATTGCTGCGATGACCGGGAAGATGTAGCACACGAAGGCGAAAGCCGTTCCCCGAGAGAGCTCAAAGATGGCCGCGAAGTCGCCGACCCGAAGAGCAATAAGGACGCAGAGGGTACAGAAGAGCAGCGTGTAAGCCTCCGTGAGTCGATGGCACTTCCAAATCCTTCCAGCGCAGGCGATGACATCTTCTTTCCGAAGCGAGTTGGCCGAGATTTTCTGCTCAAGGAGGGTAACTCTTGATATCTCACGCTGCCCAACGGTCATGGCAAGCAACGCCGTCCTGGCCAAGCCAAACGAAGCCCGTCAGCCTTCAGCGAGCGAACTGAGGACACACTGGCCACTCAGAAGCTTGCTCACCGGCAAGGGAAGAGAATCAGAGGGAACACCGTGCAAATGTGGAAGAAGAAGCAGCCGAAGGCCACGGCCACCCAAGCCGTGTCCACTCCGACTCGCATCTTGTAGTTGACCAGGATGTTGCTTTGGGTCTTGGCGCCGTAGACCAAGGCGCCGCAGAAGCCTGGGACAAGGATCAGGAAGAGAAGGCACGGCAACATGAGCACGCCATCTGAAACTTGGGGGGAAAAGCGGAGAGGGTTGCCATCAGAAACGCTGTAGGGTTCTCCTCACCTACAGCGAGATTCACGAAGGTGCCAACCGCGACGGCAATCATGGAGACCGACTCGAAGCTCTCGACTTTGGCTTCGGCGGGAAGGCCGGGCATCGCCGCGGGAAGCGGCGAGACCTGGTCGTTCGGCAACGTCAGAAGCGCTGGATTGCTTGTCTCAGTCGGCTTCGTGCTTCCAGGCACCCGCCGCCGTATCTCGGGAGGGACAGCGCTGACCGCGCCCTGCCCCATCTCCGTGGGCCTGACAACAAGCGACCGGTCGAACCTCATGGCAGCCTGCACTGGATTCTTCGTCGCCTCGGCGAGCTCTTCGTTGGAGAAGCTCTCGAGCGGAAGGTGTGCTAGAAGCTCCAGCTCCCGGAAGGTAAGCGTCTCCAACGAGCACTGCGACAAAAACACAATCTGCGCTCGGGTCATCCGTTTTGGGCCTCGCGCGCGTAGCGACGTCATCTGCTGGGGATCGAGCGTCTCCAACTTCGCCTTGGCGAGTTGCTGCACACTCGCGCCACCCAGCCGCTGCAGCTCGTCCTTTCGAACCGAAGAGAGGTTGTCTTGAAGCAAGCTCGGCGACAGTGCTTTGGCGGCGGCTTTCTTCCCAAACAGGCGGAACTTGTTCCCCTTTCGCTTCGGAGGAGCGTCGGTGCTTCCAAAGATCTGCCCTCGGCGAATCACCAGCGCACGCGCGACGCGTTTCCGCTTCGCGAACAGCATCCTCTCGATCTTGCGATGCCGATACTCCTGGCTCATTCCATCCAGGATGGACGGGACTGCCATCTGCGGTACAGAAAATAGGCTTCGTTCAGACTTCAGTTCTCTCCACTAATTAAATGACTAGTTTGGGCAGGGCAGTGCAGGGCAGGGTAGAGCAGGGCAGGGTAGGGTAGGGCAAAGCGTCGCGTCGCGAAGCCAAGTACCTGCGCGGCAAAGGCGAAGATCATCATCGGAAACGCCTTCAATATCCCCGTCATGCTGCCATAGAAGAGGTTGACGTTCTCACGGCGCAGATGATCATCGAAGGCCACCTCCTGCGTGGTCAGCCTGAGGCTGCAGTGCACGATGCTGAGCCCCACGAGGTAGAAGACGCTCAGCACGCTACACATGCTGATGGTGCGGATGGAGTAGACCTGCTTCGCGGATGACAGGACGAAGCAGATGATACCGAAGAGGATGTGCGCCTCGTCAGCAGACAAGGCGAAGTCGAAGGCGTTGCACAGCTGAACGAGCAGTTCAGACGCCCGCAGGAGGTAGATGGTGCCCGCCGACAGCGAGAAGATGATGATACCAGCCTGAACTGCCTGCAGAGAGAAATGCACCGCCTGCTGAGTATCGCGCAGTCCTGCCGATGATTGCTCTAGAGGCTGGCTCGCGCAGAGATGGCGGTACCTGTTCCATGCGGGGTCCCGAAGCCTTCAGCGCAAGCTCGTCCAAGCTGTGGGCCTGGCACTCCGCGCAGCCCAGCACGATGAATCGGATCGACGCCACCGTCGCCACCCCCCCCACTAGCAGAAGAACCTGAACAGCGTGAGAAAGCCCAGCACATCATCAGTGGACTTCCGCTCTTAAGTGGTGGTAGGGATGGTATTGGTAGTGGTAGAAGGAGAAGAAGACCAGGAGGAGAAGAAGAAGGAGAAGAAGAGCAGGAGGAGAAGATCAGGAGAAGAAGACCAGGAGAAGACAACCAGGAGAAGAAGACCAGGAGAAAAAGACGACGTAGAAGAAGACGAAGAAGACGTAGAAGAAGACGAGGAAAGAGAAGACGAAGCAGGAGACGAAGCAGGAGAACCCACCGTCGCGGGCACTAGTCCAGCATTCGCGAAGCCGTAGGGATACATGAGGGTGCCAGCCCCGAGAGTGGCGCTGAGCAAGTTGAACACTGTATCACATAGCCAAAGCTCGTCAGTCCGGTCTGGCACCTCCAGGAGTGCTCCCATTGCTCTCGAATCGCGCACCACCACTGGCAACATCCCCGCTGTTCAGCCACTCGCGCTTCTTCGGCGGAGCTGCCTCTCCAGCGGCCGGGGCTTGCTTGGGCAACAAAGGGGCCTCCTCCGCCAGCATCTTGGTCTGCCGTAACGCCTCCGCACGCTGCGCTGCGACGGCACGGAAACGGCGACGGAGACGAGGACAGCACTTGCGCCTGACATTCGTGTCGGGAGAAGGAGAGGCCTTCGTGGCTTCGGTGGCGTTCAGATGGATCTCCAGACGCAGCCATTTCTAGCCCTCTCATTGGCCAGTCGCTCCAAGGCAACCAATCACAAGGCCTAGGATCGTGCCATAGCGCTTCCGAGAACGTTTCTTGCGTCGAGCTCTCTGTCGGCACTGGAAAAGTTGTCCTCAGGTATTGAATGTTTCGGAGCTCCCAGAAGACGCCTGTACTAGGAACGGGTCAGTGGGGGCAGATCCGCGGACTATGAGCAGAGCGGTGGCGGCGAACCACTCTTTCGGTAACGAGAGCTCTGGGGAGGCAATGGGAACAGAGCGTCTTGGCGTGAGGTCTGAAGAAGTCAGCAAGAAGATTTTGGTTCTGGTTTTGGTTTTGGTTTTGGTTTTCCGAAAAGCGACGCATCCACCGATCCAACTTTGCTGTCATAACGCCAGAGACGCCGTGATGGCCGTCACTGTTTCGGCCGCCAATTTGAGCGCCCTGGCCATGATATCCGCGTCCGCGATATTCGCGATGCGAGTGCGGTCGCGTACCTGGTGATCTTCGATAGTTTCTCAGACTGCTGACTCCGACGCTGTTGGTCCTCATCAATGATATGCTCAATCAGAGTGTGGGCCATCGACGGTTCAAAGTCGTAAAGTGTCTGCCACTCGGAGTCCGCCGTGAGGTTTGTCTGACCGTTCCGTCGACATCTTACTTGCCAAGCATCCCGGGACGACTCTTGGCGCAATTCCAGTCTACCCAGGCCACTTCCCGAGTCGTTTGATTGCGAAAGCACCTCTGCAAAGGAGGCAGATCCCCTTCCCGAGACCACTGCGCTGAGGAATGCGACTGCATGGAGGGACATGGCGTTGGCGGCTCCCAGAAAGGCTGCGATCGAATTGTAGTCTAGAGCAAGCGGCTGCCCACTGCGGAATACTCCCAAAGGCGCGATGTACCAGGACCTCGCCCGCGTCTTGGCGTTCGCTAGACTGGCCCTGTCCGTTCCTTTAAAGACTTGCCGCGCTTCGTCACATGCAAAGACGGGATCATCACGGCGATCCTCAGCGACGTCGCGGAGGACAGAAATCTGTGTCATCAAAGCGATATCGCGCATCGCCAGCAGGACGCCTTGCGGTACAGAGAGCCAGAACATGTGTTGTGGGGTTTCGTCTATGTCCAGATTGTACTCTGCCGCCAGCTCCTGGTCGAAGAAAGCGCTGATGTCGAGGGCCACGTCGCCGGCGACCGACGTTGCTTGCGCGGGATAAGCGATCCTATACACACCGCTACTGGACTCCTTCGTCGTGTAGAAAAAGAAAGGTCCCGCAACTGTGGGTCCTGGGCTGAATCTGCCAGGAATCGCACTCAAGAGATTAAGTACCCGGTAAATAAGCTCCCATCGCTCCATCAAAATCAACGCGGCGACAGCATTCTGAACACTTTTGCCTTCGCGAATTGCCGAGAGCGCAAGTCTCATGCTGACGGTTGATATTTTGTTGGTTGCAAGCTCGACAAGGTACTGGATGACAGCATCGTCACAAACGAGCTCCTCAAGACGGAACTCGTCACCGACCACACCAAGGACGACCACCCGACAGTCGGAACTCAAGCTAGCAATGCTTTGGAGGGCGACTGGATCTCTCCTCTCAAATGCATCTCGCACGACGGCCGCTGCATTGATTCCTCTGATCCTCAACGAGCAGACCCAGCTGAGTGAAGCGAGCAGCAGAAGACCTGCAAAAATGCCTTTAGCAAGCATTTGGGCAGTGGCGGTGGCGTAGGCTGTAAGGCTGCGTTTCAATCCCCCTGCCTTCTTGTGTGATTTAGTTCACTTCTCGGCGCTTCTTCCGTCCAAGCCGGCGGCCTTTCAGAGCAGCTTCGTGGACTCCGTCAGTTCTGTCTCCGTCTGTCGCAGGCGTTCGGCGCCACTCCTGAGTCGCACGAAGAATCCACCGGCGTGCCCCTATCCCGCTCTGCTCTCGACTGCCTGGAAGGATCCAACTGAGTGGATTTGAACCTCGGCCTTTGGAAGAGGTTCATGGACGCTCAGTACCAACTCCGTTTGTCAGTTGCTGAGGCGCTCAGACGCGAAGATGTCCAACTTGGACCTTCAAGCTCAAGGAGAGAAGGAGACTTTGGATACAAGTCCAACCGTCATGGGCCGCTTTGGATCATTGCAGGGTATGCTGTCGGAATGACTGCGCCCGATCTCGCCAAAGAAGCTGGGGTGCGTACAAGTAAGCATTAGTATCGTACCGAGGGTCACTGTAGACCAAAAGGAGAACTAGAAGATGGCGAGTACGCGATGCGAGTGCTCTCTCCGCGGGCGTACGCAACCTTGTTGTTGCTCATTGTCACTTTTCTCCGCAACTGTATCTCCGCGAGCTCAAGCAAGATCTCTGGCGGATCACGGGAGAATCGGTATCGGAGTCGACATCGTCTAGACTGCTGTACAGAAGCGGCTTGAGCCGCCAAGTCTCCGAGTTCAGATGTCTGGAGCAATCCATGCACGAGCGCGACCTCTTCCGGCTCAGCATCCGAGGCATTGATCCCCGTCGCTTTTGCTGGCTAGATGAAGTCCAGAGCTCCGAGAATGACACAGTACGGAGAAGATCCTGGCATCTCAAGGGCGGAGGCGAGCCGATTCTCAGCATGAAGAATCGCAAAGGGACGTGGGGAAACACCTGCATGAGCTTTGCGGCGGTCATGTGTAGGGTGGGACTTGTTCACGTCGAGAGCTACGTCAACTTTCACGTCGGGATGCGCGAATTCGCGGTCTTTCTTCAGAATCTCAGGGTACGAGTGCCGGACGACATCGTGTTCTGGCAGTACGACCTTCAGCGTGGATCGCGGCTCACGCGCAAGCCCTGAGGAACCTTCCAAACGCTCGAGACAAGGAATGTGCAGATACAGCTCGATCACCTCTTTCACTTCGTTCCAGCAAACTCCGAGAATCGCTTCTGCATTTCTGTGAAGTCCGCTGATTGCGCCACTGCCGTGAGCTGCGCTGCAAAAATCTCATTGACCATGAAAGAGCGGGGCCATTGCTGCTCCTCAGGATACTTGTTCCCCATGTGCGCAAGGTATGGCATCGGATAGTCAGCAACGGCGATGTCAGGTTTGTGATCGTAGTAGACGAAGAGGCCTTGGTGTCCGATGACATCATCTTCCGAGAGCGCGTAAGACAAATGTGTGCCAGTCGCGAAGATCAGTGCCGGTTGGTGCGCTGCCTTCTGGTACACGAACCCGTGGCGCCGATTGCATTGGTGCAGATTCTTCAGGAAGACACCGAGCCCCTCTTCTACCGCGGCGCCACCGATGTCAACAGAAGGTTGGTCAACCTCTTCGCAGGGATACATGGGTGCCCGCGGCAGGCTGATTGTGGCAACGCGCCCTGTGCTTTCCACGGAGCTAAGGAATGCGTCAAGCCATTTCGGCACAGGAGCCCTCGCCGTATCTCCCTGGCTGGTGCCTGCGTATTGAGCTGGAGTCACCAGAAACTCGTCGACGTCGATGTTGAAGACCCAGTCAGCGTCTAGACGATGCTGGAGCCAGCAGTGCTCGTATATGGCCTGCTGGTCAAAGAAGGGTCTCGATTTGGCCATAGGTTCCAGCATCTCGATCACACTCTGATCCTGCGAAAAGTCGACGCAGAAAAGCCCGAGCTTCTCCAAAGGCTCGGTGAGAGATGCTTCAGAGAGGGTCCGGCACAGCCCGCTCCTGTCATAGACGTAGACCTTTTCCATCCCGATGTGTCGGTGAACGGCCCACCAGGACAGCAGCTTGCCGAAGAGTTTGGTGTCATCCTCCCAGGCGTGGCCCAAGAAGAGCGGTCCAGCGCAGATAATGGCGCGAGCCTTTCTCGTCGGTACTGCATCTTCGACCATTGGAATGTCCTCCTGGTACACCAGCGTGGACGACCGCCCCGCTTCAGTCTCCGCCACTTCGTACGCCATCAATCGAAGAGACATGTTCTCAAGAGATGCTTGGGAGATCCGCCGATGTGGCGGTACTGCGCATCTCACGTCGACCACGGCGTTTCTTCCTGGCCACGGTCTCGTAATCGCCGTTCCTGGTGTCTGGGGAAGTTCACCCAACTGACAGGTCCACTCGATCCCATCGATGAGCTCCCGGAAGATGTGATTCGTGGCCTGACCACCGCCGTGATCTGCCCCTCGGTGGTCGGCCATGGTGACGAGGGTGTGGGTGCTGATGCTGCTCTTGTTGCCTTCACGGACCTCCAGAACCCGCGCAAAGAGGTACGCGAACCTCAGAGTGCCGACCAGATTTGGCAGCGAAGTGTTCCTCGGGGCCAGCTTCACATGGTACTTGAGGGAGCGCACGTCGCGGGACGAAACCAGCTGAAGCCCCCGCCATGGCTCGGGAGCGATCTGGCTGGGCGAAGCCTTCGACGCCACAGCCTCGTCGCTGTGGCAGAGCCAGCCCAAAGGGGATAGGGCAACAAACAGCAGGCCGAGGTAGGTCGTCGTCAACAGCGTCCGACGTTGCCACGAAGGCATCCTGTACGCTTTGTGGGCGGCCAGGACGCTTGTATTGTACAAGAAGCCCTCGTCTAAGTCCGTCGAAGTCGAATTCCATATCTCGAACATACCAGGTATCGAATATCGTCGCCTGGCAAGGTGTGGGGGGGGAGGGGGACTCGTAGCGTGATCCGTCTGCTGTGTTGTACTGCAAGGGACGAAACCAGCCCTTGATTGGGTGATGCCAGAACTGCGCCTCTGTACTACTTGCAATCATATATGGAAGGTGTGGGGTCATCGACACACATCGGATGACCCCCTGACGACCCTTGACCACCTGGTGGTCACCGGAAGGGGCGGGACCGGTGGTGGCAAGAGTCCCTAGCTTCGATTGGTGGACGCTCAGCTCTCGTCTAAAGAATGTGCGGTGTGTGCACTCGGGAACTCCCTGTACAATGCCTGGTTTCGGATGCACTTGGGAGCTCCCTGTACAATGCCTGATTTCGGAGCGTAGGGAGTAGGGAATGTAGACTCTGCTCGAGTTTCGATCGACTGGGAGCTCTGAGCTCTGCGAAGAGCCCAGCATGAGGAAGAGATTTCCGCGGCCGAACGCATCCTTCAGCACTTGGGACGCATGGACGACGCCGACACGTCTTTCAGAGTTGGGTTCTCCCATCGTGTTTGCCATCCGGAGCCCGTAGCGATGCCTTCTCTACGCAGTGGCTACGGCGGTGTATCGTACCGGGCGTTGTTCCTAATCAGTCTTCTTCTCGCCAGCCTCTCACGCAGGGCTGAGGAGTCCGAAGAGATGGTCAAGCCGCTTTTGTTTGTGCATATTCCCAAGACGGGCGGGACCTTCGTCGAAGATCTCTTTTCTCGGGCAGGCCACCGGGTGGGAAGGCATACGCCGACAGAGCAGTGGGATAGCTACGGTCTTGATTTGGAGCCATATTGCTCCCCGTGGCACATTCCTCCGAAGTTTCACCATAAGTTGAGCTTCGAAAACTTCACGGTCTTCACGATGGTGCGGGATCCCAGAGAGAGGCTGCTCAGCGAAGCTGGCTGGGAGTTGAGAGTTCACCAAGAGCAAGAAGACCTGAAGGAGAAGCTGCAAAAAATGCAGTACCTCATCGGCATGGACCCTAGCTCTAAACACAAACGTCTCCGGTATACGTTCCACGAGGACTGCCACTACCTCCCGCAGGTGGAATACCTGTATGACAAGCAGGGTAACGTCGTGGAGAACATCCTACGCACGAAGTTTCTCTTCGAGGATTTGATGGCCTTCGCCGAGAAGTACCAGCTGCACAGCGTAAAAGAAGAGCTGGGCAAGACCGAGAGGGATCACAGTCGGACAGCGAATGCGGCGACGGTGGATCAGTATCTAAGCAGCGAGCAGAGCGATCTTGTTAGGGAGTATTACAAGGAGGACTACTGCTTTTTCGAGCAACACGGGATAGTGTTTACAGAGAGCGACCCTTAAGAGGGGAACTTTGGAAATACCTTCGTTTGAAGAGCAAAGCTTCCTGTGAACTGTGCATCTCTTCTGGGCGCTGTGGTCTGGGTTGATTGCGGAATATGTAGCAATCCGTTGCCACTGCTTCCGCTCCCGACTGCACTTCCTCTCTCTCTTTCATCTTTCCTCACCCGGCCAAACCCTCATGGTGCCTCTGCCTCGAGGTTCCTTGGACTTGATGCCGTGAGCCAGCAACCCAATCGAAGGCTACGTATCCGAGGGGCCTCCTCTGTGGACAACAGGTCCATGCTCTAAGCTTCCGTTCAGGATCTCTTCAAAGTTTTCTGTCCACCGATCGACTCCCCACTTTCCAAGTTTCAAAGGATGGAACGCTTCCCCATCGGGACAGCCATGCCAAAACGTCTCGCTAGATCCTTCGCGTTTCTGGCAGAGCTGCACGGTCTTGAAGTCGTTCGAGTTTCTTATTAAAGTGTGATAGGTTGCAGTCGGCACCGCACATTCGAGAAACACGCCGTTGCGGGACTCAAGGACCGTGAGCTCGAGGAAGGCATCGACCAGCGTCCCGTTCGTCAACGGCACGTAGAGCATGTCCGATCGGCCCATCGCAACTGAAAAGGCACCGTCATCATCAAGATACTTGTCCATCAGGTCAGGATCTTCCTTGAACATGCCAAGCACACCGGGCTTGCAGTGCGTAACTCCCCAAGGCCAGTGCTCATTCGTAAGCAGGTACTTGGTAACGCGACCGTCTGGATAGGCCTTGGCAGGTGGTCCACCAACACCCGGCTTGGAAAACGTGCCCCGCCACAGGTTCTCCGTGAGACTCGAGAGGAAAGGCCTTGAAAAAAGCATGTCGTCATGCGCGTACAAAACCCCACGAATCCGCGGATGCTGCCGGGCCCAGGCTACGATCTTCGCGAGGTTCTCGTATGGTGTCACATATCCCTTATCCGCTCTGCTGCGGACCAATGTTACCCCTCTCTCGTCCATTGCCTCAATCGTCGATTCCTGAAAGGGACCGGAAGCAAGTATGAGTCCATCGAAGTGGCGCGACCAAGCGTCGTGCCAGACCACCACCCGGTCCACTTCGGTGTCGTAGTTGAACTGCCCCAGAAGCACTACATCCGAGAGGAAGCCGCTCGACCGCGTCGTATGACGCTCTGCAGCTTTTCGAAGCCTGGCTTCTAGTGCATTCGTGCCTCGGTGTAGGCCGCCACTTGCCCTGAGCGCCCGTATCCACAGGGCGGCCGCTTCCACATCCTCTCTCTCGACGTAGGTCCTCTCGTATAGCTTGACGTAGAGCTCCTCGAGCCAGTCAAGCACGTCGGTTTGCGGCTGCTGGGGTCGCCACTCCTCCAGGAAAGACAAGAGCTGCGACGTTCGCGAATACAAGTCACTCTCGGCTTCCATGTCTGCCAGAAAGTCGTGCTCGTTCCGCTCTTGCGTCACGTACGGAGGGAGGAATGCGATGTGCTTATCCAGATCCCACAAGAGTCGCTGAGTAAGGTAGCCCCGCCATATGTCGCTCACTCTTCCCGGTACCGTGACAGGCAGAAGAAGCCCAAAGAAGGCATCCGCCGTGTGGACGGTGGCCTGTGCGTTGAAGGGTGTGAACACATCCTTCGGAAGGAGTATCGGCTGCTTATCGTCGGAGAAGGTGAAAGCGCGATCTTCCCGTGTCAAGCGGAAGATGGCGTCCACATCAGGGGCACCGTTGGCCAGCATCTGATGGACTGCTGCGTCCGATGACCAGCTTCCGCCCGGCAGCACGTCCCAGTCTTTGCTACGCTGGTCGGTGACGGCCCGAAGCGGAAAGCCACGTGGCCACGCCCCTTTCGCAGTTGCACCCATATTCGGGTAGGGATTGAAGACCTTCAGATCTGCCTTTGGAACAGCTCTGCTGTACTTGACGGGCCGATCTTGGCTGGGCAAGCGGCCCAAGATCTCAAGACGCTTCGCGGACAGAATGTTGTCGTCGTCTACGTCGAAGATCATCGACGCCTGGTGCTGGATCGCGAAGAGGTAGCCCACATTTTTGCGACCAAAGTGACGCCAAGGCACACTGGCAACGTACGCATTGGTCTTGGCCCACTCCTCTTGGATGTCCACGGACAGGAACACTGCTCGATCATGCTTCCCCTCGATGATGTCCTCGTAGGAGTCCAAGGGAGTCTTGGTGTCCGCGACGATCACAGCACACCACTCAGGCGCATCCAGAATGACCTTTATTGCTCTGGAGAGGGAAAAGATGGTCGTGACGACGGCCCAGTTGGTGCAATTCAAACTCAGATGAGATCCAGCCAGTGGAGGACAGCTCTCGAAGAGGAGCCTCTCGGAAGTCTGTATCGGAACATAGCGCCGTCTCACATCGCCAGAAAAGAGCAGCCCAGTCGACGAAATGATGTCGCTCTTCCCCTGAGCAACTATGATCTGTTCTGACGCCTCCGAGGAGAAACTTCCCCAGTCCAACTCTTCGACGTACGTCGAAAGCGCCACGACGGCGAATCCAAGGAGCATTCCGCCGACAAGAGACGCACAGTGCGCTCTTGTGAGATTCATGTTTGATGCGCGCGTGTGTCACACTCGGCGAAAGCGCAGTCTTCTGTCCTGTGTTGTGGCTTCCTCTGTGGCTGCTCTCGTCTTTCGATTGGATAGGGAACGTTCTTTTAGTATTTGATTTCTGCGGCGAAGCGTTTCTATGGGTTCTACGGCCAAAGGTACCACCTGGAGCCGTTTCATTTCCCGAGCTTTTCAAACTCAAAGGCTGGAGAGCTGTAGCGTGCCGGGAAATACCCAGTGATGATTGGATGAGAGAAACTCCATGACGACGTGATAAGTGCCACCTGTAGTATACGATATAAGTTATTGTAGCTTTATGATGCGTGTTTTAAGGTGATCCCGATAGGTTTGCGTGCGTCAGTGCGTTGAAGCTCGAACAATGAGATCTCGCCTAGACGCGAGCGCCACGCCTACGAGACCAACTAGATCCTTCTCTTACGTAGTTTCCGTTCTTTCCTCAGTTTTCGTTTATAA
>JAAMXY010000436.1:0-27063 GCA_019677205.1 Pinguiococcus pyrenoidosus | reverse complement strand
GTGTCTCCGCAATTCCGAAGAGACCTTGGCCGGGGAGGACGGAAGCCAGCATGGCGTTCACGCCACTTGGCGGCCCCACCAGCGCGCCTTCGGGTCTGTTCGTGGCCGAGGGCTCCGGGGGCAACGACGCCTGCGATGGCCACTGCATCCTCATCGTGATCTTGGGCGTCTTGTTGGTCATTCTCCTGGTGGCAGGTACAATACGACTGCTCATCTGCGCAGGTAGCGTTGTACGTGCGCGGAGGCCGCCGAGCATGTTGGAGTGGAAACCGACTTGGAAGAGAGGGGGGAGGCCTGGGGGAGGCTTGGGGAGAGTCCAAAGGAGAGAACCCAAAAGAGAAATGGCGTCGAAATCCTAAAGCCACATCTCCAGATTCTTCACCAAAGATTCGGCGTTGGCGTTCAGTCGACTCTCCAAAAGCTAACGAAGCCCCTGCCTCCTTTGCCCACTTCTGCTCCTTGTGCTGTAGGCTCCATGTGTATCCACTGCTACTACTCGTCGCCTCGGCGGCGACAGCACAGCAGCTCCGGCGTGGGGCTGCTGGGAACGCCGCTGTTGGACGAGGACGAAGAGAAGCAGTACCTCGCTGACAACGAGGGCAAGACGCCGTACGCAGACGCCACCACCGAGGCGTTCTTCGACAGCATGAACGCCGAATCCACCCCTTCCAAGGGAGACAACATCGAGAACGCCGACCTCGTGGCGCCGCCCTTTGAGGACGAAGATGCCAAGCCGGCGATGCCGCTGCTAGAGGAGGAATTGTAGACAGCGCTAGCTCGGCAGTAGACGTCGGTTGAGAAAGCTGCTCTCCTGAGAGTACCATGGTAAGAAGATCCCTTACCCTTGATCTCCGGAATGCCTAGGGCGGCCGCCGCCGCCGCTTCGCAGCTCGATCACACCACGCACCACCTCCTGTGGGAAGGTGCTTGGCCTTCTGAGTAGCTGGCCGAAAGAGTCTCGCCGAGAAGAGAAGCGGGCATGGCTCTTCGGGGAGGCACTCCACTCGTCTGAGTACATTACTGCAAAGTGCCAATGCCAGTGCCAATGCCAATGCCAATGCCAGAAGGTGGGCGTTTGTCACGTTGAGTTGACGGCACTTCCCTTCCCTCTTCAGCCGCTCAAGCCCGTGTGACTTCGAAGAGAGCGATGGAGGAGAAGTCCGAGCTGGCCTCTTCGTCATCTTCAGCACTTAGGAAGGTCTCCAACGGGATCATCCTGGCCGTCAACCCCCACTTCTGCAACACGTAATGAATCTCTCTCGTCGCCACCCTGTCAAAGACCGAAGGCCAAGGACCTCTTAGTTTTCTTCCCCCCTTTGCTCATCTCTCCACATCCCTTCCGTGTCAGCAGCCGCAGGCATACCTGTTCTCATAGGCCACGAGGAACCTCGAGGGCCCGGTGCCCATCGCCGCCACAGCACTGCAGATGGCGTCCTCGTAGTCCACCGAGGAGAAGAAAATGTCGGCCGCCAGCACAACCTCCGCCCCCGCATCGCCCAAAACCTCGCGCAGCGGAGCCACATCGCCCCAACGATGCTCCGCCACCCGCACCCGCTCGCCCACGCCGTTCACGGCGGCCGCGGCGCGAAGGCCCTCCAGCAAGGGGTCGTTCTCCAGGTCGGACAGCACCACCTTGGCAGCTCCGACGGCTGCACAGAGCAGCCCTGGCAGGCCGCAGCCAGCCCCTAGCTCCAGCACAGTCCTCCCCACGAGCTCCTCTCGAATGCTGAAGCAGTAGGCTGCCAGGGCCCGCCCCCCCGGCCAAACGCAGAAAGGACTCTGGCTCAGAACCTCGAACACCTGCACCTGCAAGGCGCCTTCCCCGGCAGGCTCCTCGCCTCCAGCCTGCAGCAGGCAGCGGCCGTCGGAGGCGGCTTGGAACACGAAGGAACGGGGCAGTCGCCGTGGCTCCATCGGGAGCGGTTGGGATGATTTTTTCGTCTTTTCTTCCGAGAGGCTTCGCTAAATCCGAGGATGATCTGTCTGTCACGAACGGCGAGGATCCAGGTGTTGTGGCTTGCTTGCGTGCGCCTCCACGCGGCTGCTGCCAATGCAGTGTGTGTAAACTGCGGCGGCGGCAAATCAGCGTCTGTGTCTTGGTTGGTTTTGTCGTTCCTTTGCCGTTTCTCCCCTTTTTGGTATGCAGATTCGGTAGTCTCTGTGAGGTCTGTGGCGCTACTTCTAGGTGTCACATGGTTGGGCTGCGCAAGAAGGTGGCATGCAAGATACAGATTCTATCAGCAGCGGTTCCTCTTGCCAGGATACTCTTCGCATGGCAATTTCTCAAAAAATGGGGCGGTAACCATCTTGCAGAGAACATCCCGACCGTCTTGCGGGGATGATCCTGTCATGCTCACATGGCGTCGCTCTGGTTTTCTTCCAGCACGCGGCCCTCCAACAACAACGGGTCCTCCGAGTCTTCGGCCTCCGTTCGTCGGAAAGCTGAGTCCTCCGGCGGAGGATTGAAGTTTCGCGTCAAGCAAGGCACGAGGAATAGCACAGCGACCTGTGGACGCAGCGAAAGCACGGTCAGTTCATCCACAGCTTGCAGACGCCTCCGTTGGCGCGCTCCACCTGGCATGCTACGGACACAAAGAGCAGCTGCTGTAGTCCGGAGAAGTCTTCCGTGGTGATGCCGAACTGGTTCACAAGGGGCGCCGTGATCCAGTCCGAAACGCTGTTCCCAAAATCGATGAAGGCGATGTACGCAGCGTACGCGAAGACGCGATCGTCCTTGGGGCAGCTCTCCGTCGCGAGCACCTCGATGGGCACGAAGGCGAGCTGCATGGCGAACGCCGTAATCATCGTGCCGAGCACGGTGTACGTCCAGGGCGACATCTTAGTGTGCCCCAGGTGGACCACATCCTCGTCGTCCTCGACCCCGATCAGCGGCATCGCGCTCAGCTGGGCAGTCACCGACACCAGAGCGGTGACGACCACCATCACTTGCACTCGCCGTCGGCTGGCCAGGAGGCCGTAGAACACACACGACAGGAGGGACGCCCCTTGCGACGCCAACTGTATGTACACCGGCCGGCAAGGATGCCTGTCATAGAACAGCTCGAAGGTGAAGATATTGAACTGCACGCCAAAGCTCGGGACGGCGTTCCTGATGAAGAGGAAGACCGCGGGCCCCGCCGCGCGGAAAACCGGGTACGCGCCGGGACTCTGCACCCAGGTCACGAACTCCGCCGCCATGGCCCCGATGGGCAAGTTGCTGGTGAGCACCTCGAACAGGCTGGTGCTGGAGAAGATGAGGAAGACGTCGACGACGCTGCAGCACGCCGCGAAGAGCAGCCCTCCCAGCACGCAGAAGAACGCGACGCGTCCCACCAGGCCCTTGGTGTTGATCCATAGAAGCACCGCTTCCGCCAGCACCAGGGCCACGGCAAAGCGTCCGGACCTGCGCACGTTCCTGAGCGAGGGCTGCCTCCGGATGCTCGGTTGGTCCAAGCTCAAGAGGCTCCCGCTCGCGTCCAACTCTCTAGCGGGCGAGCCCTCCGCCCCGGGCTCCTTGCCTACCGTGCTCAAGAGGCCCTCGCTGGCTTGCGCATCTGCAGCCGCAGAGGAGGCGCTCTCGGCCGTGGGCAGATATCTCGCCAGGCAGGCGACGCCGATCGGCGCGACGGCCGTGAGGCAGATGACGAGCCGCGGGTTCCGCACGAGCTCCCAGTCGCCGTCGCAGGAGTAGAGCGCCAGATTGAGCAGCGCTGCCGCGATGGAGCCGGAGAACCGCACGCCGCTGCAGGTGGCCTGGACAGCCCCCGCGTTCCGCATGTCGCGATGCGCGACGTCCATGAGGGCGGCGCCCAGCATCAGCTCCGAGAAGGTGTAGGCGACGTTGAGGCCGAAGGTGCTCAGGAAGGCCATGGCCACGCCGTGCACCAATGCCCCCTGCACCAGCGTCACGACGGCCGTGGCCACGGCGCTCAGGGCCAGCCAGGTCCGCCGGCCGTCGTCAGCAAGAGGGTACCGCTCCACCACCACGGCGTACAGCGGCTTGAGGCAGCTGGGCAGGAACACGAAGGCGTAGTAGAGCTGCTGCGTCTCAGGCGACATGTCCAGCTCGTTGGTCAGCCAGTCGCGGTAGGCCGTGAGCGGGAAGCTGAGCGCGAGGGCATTGAGGAAGTACATGGCAAGCAGGGGCAGGCCCAGGCCGGCAGGCAGCTGCCATCTGCTGCCATTGCAACCCCGGGCCTCAGGCCCGCTGCCTCGCCCGGCAACCTCGGGCCAGTCTCCCGACCCCCCCATGGCATGGCGAAGCCTGCCGGGAGCTTTGGCGACGTACGCGAGGTGGCGAGGCCGGGTGGAACGTGCCTGGAAGGAAAAGTGGCTGACCTGTTCGATGAATCATTCAAATTTGGGACAGATGGACAGATCTTGGTGCGGATGGCACGGGCCCGCTTCGGAACGCTCCGGAGGAGCCGCGGCCGAGAGGACAGCGTCGATTCCTAGTCTCTGATTGGATGCAAGGACTCGAGAATGTCGGAAACACGGGAATAGGATTGTTTGTTCGGATGCGAACGACAAAGTTTGAAGAAATGAGCGGTGGCTTTCGATGGCCGACTTCGGTGGAAAAGCTTTTCCTCTCCAGAAGCCACAACCCACCGTCGACGCCGCGCATTTTCGCGGGATTCTTGCACTTGTCGGCGCTCTTGCGCGGCCTCCTCTCCTCTCTTCGGTTTTGGTGCTGTGCCGCCAGCAGCTTTCGGCGCAACTTGCGCTTTGAAACCGCGCCAAACGCCACGAGTTCCGGCGTCAGCTGACCGACGACAGCGCCACATGCCGGAGATCCAAGTGAAGCTGAAGGCCACCGGCGGCGGCCAAACCACCGCGGTGAGCATCGACCTCGACGGGAAGGTGTCCGACTTGAAAGTCGCCGTGGAGGCCGCCACCGGCATCCCCCCCGAGAACCAGCGCCTGATCTACACGGGAAAGCTGCTGAAGAACGGCGCAGATCCCTTGGCGCCATTCGGCATTAAGGATGGAGATACCATCCTGTACATGCGCATGAACCCTCCCAGGAGTGCCAGCGCCCCGAGAGCGCCAGCGGCGAGCGCGGTGGCGGCTCCAGCGCCCAGCCCAGCGCCGGCTCCAGCTCAGCGGACGAATCGCCTGACGATCCCTGCCCATCAGCGCACGCCGTTCACCCATGCCGTGGAGACCTTGGCCGCGGACGACGCGGCCAAGCGGCCCGAGGCGCTCCGGACGCTTCTCAAGGTCATGGAGAACATCCAGAACAATCCGCTGGAGGCCAAGTATCGCACCCTGAAGAAGGGAAACGCCGTGTTCAATCGACGACTTGGCGGTGTCATGGGCGCGGCTGCCTGTCTACGGGTTCGTCTGATGCGAGCGTGCCTTGTACTTTGATTCCGAGCTGGTTGCGGACGGCTCACGGAGAGTCGTGCTTGATGACGCAGGAGCTCGGCTTTCAAGACCGGGGCGAGACCTGGGAGCTGACACCCTCGGCCAGCGCTTGGGAGATTCTCAGCGCGGCGAGAACTCATCTCCAGCGCGTAATCGAGGCAGAGTCTCCCTCCACCCAGGCGGCAGCTGCAGCCAACGCTCCGGGTGCAGCCTTCGGCCAGGGCTTCGGCCAGGGCTTCGGCCAGGGCTTCGGCCAGGGCGGGCCTGGAGGGCCGGGCGGCATGCCCTTCGGAGGTCTGCCAGGCATGAACTTGAACCCGGAATTGATGGCAAACATGATGGGAGATCCCAATTTTCGCAACATGGTGCTGAACATGAATCCCCTCGTGGCAAACATGCCCCCCGCGCAGCGGGCTCAGGTCCGTTTCGTGCGCGTCAACAAGCAAGATGGAAATCAAAGAGGAAACGAAGAGGATGGGATCCTTCTCTCCTTCTTCTAAGCTCCGCGTCTCCCTTCCAATCTGCAGATCGAGCAAATGTTGTCGGATCCAGTTCAAGTACGGCAAGCACTGGAAATGGCACGAATGATGGGTGGAATGCGCGGCATGGGCGGTATGGGTGGCATGGGCGGTATGGGCGGCATGGGCGGCATGGGCGGCATGGGCGGCATGGGTGGCATGGGCGGCATGGGCGGCATGGGCGGCATGGGCGCACCGCCTTTTGGAGGCTTTCCAAATGCAGGGAATGCGGGAGCAGGAGCGGGAGCTGGAGCGGGAGCTGGAGCGGGTGCTGGAGCGGGAGCTGGCGCCGGTGGAGCTGGCACTCCGCCGATGAATTTTGACAATCTGCTCCAGATGATGCGGAATGCCCAAGCGCAGAATCCCCCTGCAGCGCGGCCACCTCAGGCCCAGACGCAGCCACCGGCGGAGCAGCAGGGCCAGCGACCAGACCAAGCGAACACTCAGCAGAGTTCGGAGAATGCCGACGGAAAGTCTCCCGACGGAGACGAGCCAGGCGACAGCAACGCGAAAGAGAGTTAGATGAGGCCATGGGCATGAAATCAACTAGGTTTTGTTCGTCGTGCCAAGCTCTCTTCGAATCGCGTCCACCTGCGCACGCTGAGCTTCGTAATTCGCTTCCAGAATCTCGAGCCTCGAGGGAGAGAAGCTTCGCGGCGCCGTCCCGTCCAGTTCGCTCAGCTTGTCGTTGCCAAGCTCGGCCTTCCTTTTCACCTTGGGCGGCCGTACTTTCCTAGAGAACTCAATGGCCTTCTCTCGCGCAGACGGCTTCCTTTCTCTCTGCTGGTCTGGCACGGTCCCGAGTGGAACGGCCGGCCCACTGCTGATCACCTTCTTGTTGAACTCGCGCAGCTGCGAGCTGAACTCCTTCACGCGATAGTAGTTCGCCCGCTTGGCAATGAGCTCTTCATTCTCGAGGTCGGGCGGCAGAGGCTTCACCTCAACATATTCCTTGGGCCGCACCGCGCGGTACTCGTTCAGCGTGTAGGGACGAAACTCTTGCACCTTTCGTGGATGTCTGCTGAAGTAGAGCGCCTGCGTGGGATCCTTGCTGACGATCTCGTCGTTCTTCTTAAAGCGAGTGTCCTCTTCATCAATCGCTTCCGAAGGGCGCGTGCTCTTGCCGCCCTTTTGCCTTCTTCTCCCGTTGCCTTTGCCTTTGCCCTTCTCCTTCTCCTTGTCCTTCTCCTTGTCCTCCCCGCGAGGCCTGCGGCGTCGCAGGCGCTGCAGGCGCTGCTGCAGCTTAGCATCCATGACCAGCAGGTTCGCAGCTTTGGCCGGCTCCGAGGTATCGCCGATATGCTCTTGTGAAGACGAGGAGGCCGAATGGGAGTCCGACAATTTCGCATACTCTTCCTCCAGTCTTGGATCGCTTGCGTGGATCTCCATGTACGAGCTGGGAAAGGGTCCTTCGTCCGGATCAAACGCCGGATCGGCTTCGACATATTCAGGGCGGGCAGCATCATCCTGGTAGGTCAGGTGCTCGTGACGCTGCCCTCCGTTGCTGACGTCGTGGCGGTCGTCATCCGAGGACGCTTCAGAGTCATCATAGTCACGGTGCGGTTGCCCGCTGCCAACGGGTCCCAAAGCTCTGCCCGAGTACATCTCCGCGTAGCTTCGGACTTTTCGCCGCCTTGGCGGCTTTTGGAGCGCAGGCTTGGCTTCCTTCAGAGGCTCAGGGCTGGGAACTTTCAGGTTAGCATGCCTGGTATCTATCCTTGGTATCCTATCTGCTGGCCGTGGTAGCGGCCTCGGAAGTGGCTTCGGTGCTCTCGTGGCGTTGTGCGTCCATATCTCCAGAAGGATGCCGGAGTCGTTGCCTTTCTCGATCACGCGCTGCTCTTCCCTTGGCGCCTCCTTTCTCTCGCTCTGCCGTGCAGGTTGGGAGAGGTCCAAGCCCGACATGGCCTTCTTCAGGTCCGAGACGCTCACTTTCCTCGTCTTCATCTGCTGTTAAGAAGGAAGGAGAGCATTGCAAAGTGGATATGAGGATCTTGTCCAAAGACACAAACACACACACACACACACACATACCAAGAGAAAGACAGGCAGAAGGAGAGTGAAAGAGAGAGACGAAGAGAGAGAGAAAGAGAGAGACTGGCGTACTCCCTACAGACTCTCCACTCAAACACTCCAACCGTAGTGTTTTGCATCGAGCGTAAGAGACCGTCCCAACTCACCGACTCCGCCTTGGGATCGTCAGCCTCGGACGACACTTTGGCGAACTTCTCGTCATCCGTCAGCTTGAAGTAGCTGCTATTCACCGCCTCGTTGCGGAGGTCCGTCGCGAGCGGCTTGAAATCCGCAGGTGGCTGTCTAGCTTGCGCGTGAGGAGACTCCGCATCTTCGGCGCTGAAGTCCGGTCGCGGCTGCAGCCGCCGCACTGAGCCGTCGTCCGCCACCTTGACGATGCGGTTCTGAAACCGCTCCAGAAAGTCACTACTCATGACTTCCGAACGCTTCCGGCGCGAGATGAGACGAAAAGTCCGCAAACACTTCAAAAATCAGTGGTAAAAACGGCGGGAACTTTCAAGTTCTGTGACGGATGGACTGCGCGAAGACCGCTCAGCTGACGAAAGCCGGAAACCGGCCGTTGGAAAAAGGCGGATTTCCCGCGCTTTCGTTTGATTTGCATCTGCGCTGTCTCGTCGTTCTTCGGGCGCGTGCGCCTCCGCTTTTGAACCGGTGCGACTGAGAATGCTTGGAACGCAGGCTTGACGGCAACTGTGGCTTGTGGTGCGGTGAACGGTGCTAAGCTAGGGGTCTCTGGTTCTGGCGCCCCAGTGCGGACTTCGTGTGTTCATCACAACATCTTTAAGGACGCAGCGCAGCCTATCTTGGCGCAGCGCTGCGTGCCTATCTATTTAAGAGGAGCAAGAGCCAGCCTGTGCAGGGCCCGCAGCGGCGTCCTTCTTTTGGTGCCTTTTCGATTTTTAAGACTTGCGAGTTGAACTGTGTGAGCGCTTCGCTTGACGCATTGCTTGAGAGATGGCGCAAGACTTGAAGTTTGCTCACCTGATCGAGCCCCTGAAAGACCTGACGGCGCACTGGGATGTGGACGTCTCGGCCATTCTCGACGAGTACTTGAGCGCACTGAGTCTGCTGGAGGCCGACGAGCATGTGAACTTTGCCGAAGCCGCTCTGCTCGTGAGACGCAGTGCGGCGGCGTATGACCGAAAAGTGTGCGACTTGTACGACTGGACCTTTCGCGTGCTGGAGATGATCACGACGCAGAGCCACAACCTGCAGTCGCAGAAGCGCCTCAGCGGCGCGAGGAAGCACAGCCTTGAAGCGGGACTGGACGCCGAGGACGGGCCCTTTCTGATGCTGGACGAGTGGGTGGAGGTGAGACCCTCTCGCTGCGCGGAAGCCCTTGCGCAATGCGATCAGCTGTGCTGATGTTCTTGTCATTCTCTCCTCAGGAGGGCAAAGATCTGGATCTTCCCGCTGATGGAAGCGCGCGGGCTCTTGCCCGTGTCGATCCGGACTCGCAGAGCGGCGCCCTGCTGCTCAACTCGTTGCTGCGGAGCGACGCCGGAGACTCCTCCTTCGCCATCACGACGGCGAAGCTGGGCCACGGTGGCGCCCTCTACCTGAACGGTCTTGAACCAGCGACGATTGATGCGGGTGGGCGTGCTGTGCTGCTGCACGGCCAGCAGGCGCGCTTTGCGGACGACGATCTCGCCCTCGCGGGAAAACTGCGGGGCGCCCATGAAGATATTGATGGTATCGGCTTGAGCCAGACGCAAGCGGCGCTTGGCGCGAACTTTTACGAAGAGTCAGGTGATGTCTACGACGGTCCGGCAGACGACATGGGCGATGGTGTGGATGACGATGGCGAGAGCGCGCACAATTCCGACGACTCCGAGGATGACGATGATGAAGTAGAAGAAGAAGAAGAAGAAGTCTGGGAAACGATGGATCCATACGACCCATCCGATACCAAGCCTATGGTGAGTGAAGGCGGGACAAGGATCGTTCCGGTGCCATGGCGCTCACAAGCTTTTTCCCTCCCAGCCGTTCCGAAGAGGGAAGACGATCTTAGTTCCCCAACAAGACGCCGACGGCAATGCTCCGCCGGGAGCACGGTTGCGTGAAGAGACCATGAAGTGGCTCTGCCAGCTGCTGGACGCGCCCGTTCCGGAAAGCAAGAAGCCAGAGGTTGAACGCAGCTTGACCCTGCTTCGAGTGAAACGCAGAATGTCGCGGGTTCCCAAGTATCTGAAGCCTCTCATATCGGAGCGGAATGCAACTCTTCGCCGGCTGGCAGCGGCGAAGGCGAGGGAAGAGGATGGCTCCGAGGACCCATACCAGTCGTCGGAAGCTTCTCCCGCCGGCGACGCCAATGAGGAGCTCTTCGGCGAGGAGGGTGATGACGACTTCGGCGGTGACGATGGCTACTTTGATGGTCCCGAGCTCCAGTTTGATGGCGAGTTCGATGAGCTTCGAATGCGGTGCGTCTCTTCGGTTGATGGGTGTCTGCGTCCTGGAGAAACAATGATTTCCGCCTCCCCTTCACAGAGGCCCCAGCGGCATGGAGCTTGACACCAGGGACGGAGAGCTCGGCGCCGAGATTCTAGCTGCGCCGCAAACCTTCGAACAGCTGGTGCAGCAGCATCTGAGTAAGTACATTGCGTGGGACGTGTTGTGCGTCTTCCCGCGAGCTCACAGTGTTTGCAACTTGCAGCGAAATTCATTGCGAATGCTGCGCGCTACGCATCCGAGACGCAGCTCAGCAAGAGGGTGGATGCTTGGCATAGCAGGTTGAGCGTCAGCCTGGAGGTTGAGGAGGCAAGGCCGGCGTTCGACATCCACAACTACGGCGACGCATGTGTGAACAAAGTGCAGCACTTGGTCGAGCAGGCCGACGATGTGGACACGTCCTTTACGGATGTCGTCGCAGGGGCGCCTCGCTACGAATGCGCACGCATGTTCCTCGCGACCCTGCAGCTTGCGAACATTGGGCGAATCCAGATTCCAACTAGCGCCAGCGTAAGTAATCACGACCAGGCGAAGCATACATCCGCCGTTTCCCGCAGCTCCTGACTCTTGCTCCTGGGATCCTTAGGCAATGGTGATTAAGCTTCCTCAAGGAAGCATTCCAACGCCCAGAAGATTGATCGAAGCTCGCCGAAAAGCTATCGCAGACGACTCCTCCCCAAATACGGCCATCGTTCCGTACGCATGAAGCGTTCGGAAGATGCTCTCCACCCACTTGCCCTCCCTCTCCTCCCCTTCTCAACGCACACTTCTCCGGTAGAGGTAGAGGTCTTTAGGTGCCACCCGCCCCTCCCTGTCAATCAAGGCAGAGCCTTGGGATCCTGCGAGCACGTGTGCATGTGGCGAGTTGCGCGAGTTGCTAGTCTTGTGTGCTTGTTTTCCCGCAACGGGAGCAGAAGAGGCCGAAGCGAGCCTAGGCAAGGTGCACTTGTGAGGGCTTATCCGAGTTTCTTCTCCTGCTGGATCTTCTCCACCGCCTCTTCCTCAGCAGTCTTCCACGTGATCATCTTGTGCGTGAGCACCGTCTCCAAGGACATGAGCTCCAGCCGCACACCGTTCGGGTCGCGGATGACCGCCGTCTCCCACAGCTCCGGCCCAAACATGAACTGCTCCGGCTCCTCCAGCAATGTCAAGCTCCTTCGGAAGCGCTCCTCGCTGTCATCGTTCAGCTTCCGCAGGTAAGGACCCAGCCGCGGCGCCTCGGGAGCCGCCTCCTTGGCAGCCGCGGTGACATCCAGCGCCAAGTGACTCAATCCCTCTCGAAACACTGAAGCGGCCCTCGGTCAGTCCACCCCTGTTGGGGATCCAAGTGCCCCTCCCTGGCGACCCCCAAGTTGCCCCATGCACTTACCCTGCCTTTCAGACGCTTGTGCAGCCGCTCCTTCTCTATCATACAGCCACGACGGCAGCTCGATCAGCTCCAATCGGGCGGCTGAGTCCTCCGTTGACAGCCATGCCGCCCTGGCCTTGTCCACCGTGAAGCGATGTGTGTCTAAGCAAACCCAAGCATCAGCTCAACCCACAGCCAGCCAGGCCCATTGCATCGCTTGGGTGGGGTGCCAAGGAGCACCTGTGAAGCCCAGCAGCGAGTAGAACTGCATGGAGCTTTCCATGTTCTTGACGAAGATGCTCAGATTGTGGATTCGAGGCGAAGCACGGGGCGCCATTGGCGCCACAGCTGCCAGGAAGGAGAAGAGAAGCCAAACCCGCATATCCATGCTGAGAGTCGCCGCGGAGGGCCTTCGGCGGCGCGCGGGGCCAGCTGCGGCTTTCGCCTGACTTGAGTTGGAATGTTTACGTCAGCAGTTGCTGTCCTATTTCCATCGCTCATGCTCCGGATCAGCTGATATGACGGATGGATGGGTTTTGCCGCGTTCCGAACTACGCGCCCGCTCGTATTCGCCCTGTGAAGCCTGTATCGTGGTATAATTTGACTTGACAAACAGCATGGAAATGTCACGCCCGCTAGTATCCCGCGGTTGGGAGAGGCCGCCAAAACGCCGGAAGAGCGCGCCGTTGAGGATGATTTGCGCCGAGCCGGAGCTCGTGGAGGCCACCATCCGGCTCGCGCGGACTCAGCACGACGGCAACTCTCGCTTCCGGTACGTTGGGTCTGCCATTCGCGGCGGAATTCGTCGGCGACGTACCGTCGCAGAATTGATTGGCTGTAGAAAAGCGGAATTCCGGCGCCAAGCCGGCGCAGCTCATCCGCCACTGCGCGCATAGGGACACTATCGACCCAGAGGTGGATCGGCTCTTCAGCTCGTCGCCATCTTTTGACACGCACGCCGGAGACGCGCGAAAGTAAGTTGGCCTTGGTCGAACACGACGCGTAAACGCTGTGAAGCGAGTTCGACTCCGTCCGTCAAAGATGCGAATTTGGGGGTGAAATGCGACTATCACTTACGGACAGTGTGGGGAGAGGGTATCAGATGGAGCACGAGTGGTACTTGAGTGACTTTCCGAAGTCTCTTTACTGATGCGGAAGGAACGAAGTGAGAATGTGTGTTGTGTGTTTTGCGTGTGAGTTTTTTTTCCTTCCTTTTCTGATTGTTTTGGCGCTCTTTCGGTGTAGTTTGCGTTGAGTGGTTTGTAGGTTTGTGTTGTGGGCGCTTTGGGTGTTTTCCGCGTTTTGCGTTTTGCATTTTGCGTTTTGCATTTTGCCTGGAGTGATATGTACGCTCCTTTCTCTTCGTGTCAATCGACTGGTGCGACTCCGCTTCCACACAACGACACTGGAAGCCAAAGAAGCCAACGAAGCCAAAAATGTCAACGAAGCAGTAGCAGCACAAGAAGGCAATGTAGGCAATGTAGCCAAAGCAGCAAAAGAAGCAAAACACAATGGAAACCAAAAATCACAGCCAAGAACTGACGCTCTGCTGTGCTTAGGAATGGTGGCGTTCCTGCGTGGGACGCTTCGACGCCGCTGTGGAATCCACGGGGCGGGCGAGATACCCCATCGCCGACGCCGCTGGACAGGAGCGCCAACGATGTGAGCTCCGACGAGGAAGCCGCCGAGCAAAAGCAGACAAACCGCAAGAAGAAGAAAGGCACCATGAAGTTCCGGCAGACCGAGGCGGAGGCATCGCCTCTTACCTTCGTCAAACAGGAGGTTGAAAGGAAGATGCCCGACCCAATCGCCGAGGAACCGATTCTCCTCTCGGCGCCTGAAGTGAAAGGCCAGCCGATGGGCGTCCCAGCGCCGCCGCCGGCGCACAAGGTAAGCGCTGAGAAAGCGTCCCAGATCGAAGCTCTGCATCTCACGAACGAGAGTCGCGTCGGCAGAGGTACTCGGGTCGGCAAGGGGCCGTGCCCGAGGCGCCGGCGAAGCCGCCGCCCGAGGAGGCGTACAAGGTACCCAATGCCGCGAGAGTCTGAGGCGATGCAGCTCGTTCACGAGGTGGTTGTCATCGTCAACAGGAAGCGGTGGAGAAGGGGCTCATGACGGAGAAAGTCAAGGAACTACTGGAAGACGAAACTGCGGAGCGCAAGCTGGAACAGATAAAGAAGGAGAAGACGAAACGCACCGCCATGTTCAATCATGCCGGCGTGGATAGTTTCTCCGACGACGATGCTCCGGAGCCGCCACCCGATACGAGGAGCAACCTCACGCGACTGCTGCAAGACGAAGATACGCAATCGCGAGACTCGAACGCCAGCTCCGCCGCAGCTGGGCTTGGCACGCAGATCCCGCTCATCATCTACACGCCCAACCGAATCGCACTGAACATCAGCGTGCCCGTGGATGCGCTGGTGTCGGACGTCATCCGCACCTCGCTTATCGTAGCGCTTCAGATGGGGGTCAAGAGCCTCGGCTCTCCGGACGCCGCGGAATACTACGAGCTGCGCATGCACGACGAAGATGGCCAGCCGGACAGCTACTTGGCCTCCCTCGGAAGGGGTACCGCGATCCGTGGTTTTTGTACGGAGGATACCTCCGAGTTCTGCCTCTGGCTGCCGGCGGAAACGGTGATTCCTGTCGCGCTCAAGGACGGCCAAGCCGCCGCACAGCTCAACGACGGCATCGCGGCGCTAAGACTGCACCAGCGGCCCCAGATCACCGTGGTCTACAAGGTGTTCTCCTCCGAGCTGTGGGCCACGGTGCCCCTCACGGACGACACCCGCGCCCGGGACGTGATTCCCAAGGCCATCGGGAAAATGGAGATCGAGCAGCGGCATTTCGAGCAGAACGAGGAAGGCAAAGGGGTCGAGCACACGCCGTTCCGACTGCGGCACTTCATGGAGGACTACGTGCTGCACATGAAGGAGGAAGATCGGCAGCGGTACCGCTTTCACGTGACGCGCCTCGAGCCCGACACGCTGGTCAAGCCGCTCTGGCGCCTCAACGTACGCATGCTCGAGCTCCGTAAGCGCGTCTACGACGACGCGCCGCGACAGCATCTGGCGTCGCCGACGCACGGCACCTCGACAAGCCGGACGGGCATCTCTACCGGCAGCTCCTTCTCTGGGAACGCGCGGTCTGCCAACCCGAACACCGGCCCGCAGCATCCCTCCGCAAAGGAGCAGGCGGACGTCACGACCTTCCTGTTCAACGACGTCTTGGCGGCTGTCCACAAGGAGTGGAAGGTCATCAAGACGAACAAGTTCGGCATGAGGCAGCCGCGGATCATCGGGATCGACTCGGATTACGTCTACAATCGGAAGCAGGATGCGCAAGGAAACTCGCGGGTTGGGAACGTCAACAATCCCCAGCGGCCCATCTCGCAGATCGATGCGGTCGAGCTCGACGAGATGGACCCCCTCGGTTTCACGATCACATTCAAGACGAAGGACGACAAAAGCACCCTCTTCTACAAGACGGAAACCCCCCGCGACCGTGCGGAGATCGTCGCTAAGCTCCGGTACCTCCAGCGAAGGCACCGCGATCGCTCAGCAAGCCGCGGCGCCCTGGGTTCGTCTTGAGCGATGCCCAAGTGTGGAGGCATCAAGAATGTAAAGCCCTCGGAAAACCGGTGTGTCCGTCTTGTGTCCCAATCGTGTGACGGGATTCAGAAGATTGTCAAGTGTGCCACAGCGAAACGCCACGCAGCTCTTCTCGTTTCCTTCTTCTTCGTGATGTGCTGAGATTGCTTGAGCGCCGACAAAGGCTATTCCTTCGCCGCGTTTCGCAGCACTTCTGCTAAAGGCTTTCGTCGCTTGAGGCCGAAGCGTGTCAAGAGGCGATTGGCGACCCTGCGCGTCCACTTCTTCGCCACTTGAAACAGCCTGTACTCCGCGAGGCCGCCGCTGCTCGTAAAATCTGCAGCAGACCCGCCGTGCTTCACAAAGCTGAGCCGTGAGAAGCGTCTCTGCTCCTCCAAAGCCAGGGCCTCCTTCCGCAGCTCTTCACTATTCCGCGCGAGCACAATCAAGACACACGATGTTAGCTTCGATACACGGCACACTACGGGCTTCGCGAATCACCGTGCGCACCTTAAGAAGTAGCGTACGGCAGGTAGCGAGAGCTCGTCTCCCGTCTTCTTATCCTCGCAAATGAGTTCCAAATTCACGAAGGACATGTGGTCGCGCCAGGAATCTGTAGGGGGGGGTCCAAGCCGGGCAACGAAGTTGGACATCTTCAGGCGCGGGATTCGCTGAGCATCCTATCGCAGGGACGGAGGCTGAGCCATACCTTCGGCGCCTCCTGGGCAGCTCCTGCGCGCAATGTTCATAAGCTTGGTGTGGCCGCTTAGCGCCTTCGAATCGTCGCTCGCGCTCGAGTCCAAGTCCATCCCCGTCATTTCCTCAAAGTAGGCGAGCTGATCTCCATGCGCGATGCCCAGAATCTTCACGTTGAGCCTTGCCTCCAAGGCCGTTGCAAGCTGAGACAGCTGAGCGTCTTCCGGAGAGATGAAGAACTTGGAGATCCAAGACCGCATCGACCGCGGCAGATACACCGTCCAGTCCGTGAGCAAGTCCTGAGGACTGACGTCGATGAAATCCCACGACGTATGCTTGACCTGAAATGCGCACCGCATCCACGTTAGAGAAGCGTGCAAAGCTCGGCGCAAACAGAGGAAAGAGGGTCAGCTGACGCGTCACATACCCAGCTCCCCTGCTTCCAAGGAGACAAGGTCGGCGCCCCGTAGGATTCGGGGCTTTCGGGCTCCGTCAGGGACATCATCGGGACGGCGAGGTTGAGAAACGCAGATCGATAGGTGGTCAGGGAGTTTGCACCCGCCACCACTTTCAGCATCTCCAGAACGGCAAGGCCCGCCACAAGCGCTGTCGTCGTGACCATCGCTGGCACGATCGCCCCCGCGATGCGCCGGACTTCCAGCATATCGGACTGTGAGATGCCGTAGACCGCTGCGCGGCAATTCCCGGCGGCGGTGATGAACTTGACGTGCCCATTGCTGTCATCGTCCTTCTCAAAGCTCTGCGGATCGACGTCAAGCACCTCTGTCAGAGATCGCGCTGTGTCCAGCACCCTCTCGTAGGTGACTGCGGATTCCGGGGACGGCCCGGCGCGGCCTTGATTGGATCGGAGCGCGGCCAAACGCTGAGGTGCTGCTTGTGCCGCCGCGCTCTCGATGCTCGCCTCGCTGCACTCTACTCGGAGGGCTCTCGCCTTCAACATCGCAGCGGAGACGAGGAACGCTTCGAAGAGGGGCAGATCGTCCACCTGCACGAGATGCCTGGGCAGTAGGCGATCGTTGCTCCAGAACTTCTCGCCGTCTTCGTCAACTTCGTCGAGCGGGTGCTGCTTGAAGATCGCTTCCACGGCGTCAATGTACAGGTCTCTGTATAGCTTTGATGCCCATTCCACGAGGACGGCGGCCCTGCCATCGGCAGACTGCGCCTTGGTCTTTAGATCGACCAGGAGACGGAGCTCTCCCAGGAGCTCTGCGGCAGGCTCCTCATCGTCCATCGACGGCGTCTTGACCGCATCCGAAGCCGCTGCCTCTGCCAGCTCTCGCACCCGAGCTGGTTTGTCAACGAACTCGGACTGGAAGACAATGTCTTTCGCCCACTGGACGACGTGCTCCACTCGCGTGGGGAAGCTATGGATGGTGCAAAGCGCGATCTGGTCCTTGTCCGGCGCATCGTCGGCACCGTTCGAGTAGGTCTCGGAGATCCTCGGAACGCACGGTTGCGTGCTGCCCTTCGCGCCGAGGGTCCCGCTGTCAATCAGGGGGATGCCGTGCCGCACACACTGCTGATCCACGTAGCGCCGCGCCTCAAGGTTGTCCAGCGCGTTGAGGACCAGCGACTGCTTCTGCCAGAACTTGTGGTCGAAGATGTCCTCCGTCTCCGCCGCCAGCTTCTTGGTGAAGGCCTTGGCCTGCAGCTGCGGATTGATGCCCTGGCTCGCAGACACCGCCGCCGTGGCTTTCGGCTTGCCCACGTCGTCCTCCGTGAAGAGCATCTGCCTGCTGAGGTTGCTGACCTCGACCGTGTCCATGTCGGTCACGCACAGCTTCCCGCTGCGATCCTCGCCGATGCTCTCACTCGTAGATGACACGCCAAGGGCCGCAAGGATCTTCAGCAGCTCACATCCGATGGCACCGGCCCCGACGACAAAGACATTCATCGACTGCAGCCGCTGCTTGAACTCGGCGCTAAGCAGCGTCTTGTCACCGTTCTGCGGCAGAAGCTCGTGCAGCTCCAGCGCGTCAAAATAGAGGAACTGCCGCACGGGAACGAAAACGCCCGTGATCGCCTTGAGCGCCTCCTGCGCTGCGAGCGCTCCCATGATCGTGGCGATGGGGAGGATTTGGGTCTCTTCCGAAGACGCAAACGCGCGCACCAGCTTGGAATCCGGTTTGAACCTGGACTTTGCCTTGCGCGCGCTCAAAAAGGCGTAGACATTCTCGCCAAACGACTTCGCAGCGTCGAACAACGTCTCCGCGTCGGAAGCCTCCTCCTTGCCAGCCGACTGCCCGCGGCGATAGCCGTGGTGGAAGCAGGCGTGCAGCGTTATCTGCCGATTGAGGTCGAGCTTTCCGAAGTCCGTGGCCACCATGTCCGGTGCAAGCAGGGCCTCCTTGAGCGGCTGATACTTCACGACCACGGGCTCCTTGATCTCCAGAAAGGTGGCACCGGGGAGCGTCTGCACTCTGCCACTGTCTTCGGTGATGCTGCTGGCAAAGATGGCGTTGTGGCACTCGAACGCTTGCGGCGTCTTCGCCTTCACGGTGAAGACCACCGAGTCGCCGACGCCCTGGACGCCCCGGAGGCGGACTCTGTCGCCGCTGTGCAGCCCATGCGGGTTGTCCTCCAGCGTCCGGACAAGCAGAGCCTTGCCCGAGTTGGTCTGCACCACCTCAACCCTGGCGAGCAGCTCGGCCTTGGCGGGCTTCGCATCCTTGTCCTGCACGGTGAAGGAGTCCCCGAAGTCGCAGAAGAGGCCCCCAAACACGCCCCGAGTGTTCACGGTGACCAAGTTGACGCCCTTGCGCCTCGTGAGCTCGTTGACCCGCAAGGCGTGGCCAGTGGGCCGGTCGCAGAGCACGACGACGTCCACCTCCTCGCTCTCCAGCACCTTCTCCAGGTTTCCTCGCAGAGCGAGCTGCTCTATTCTACAGGTTTTCGCCGGCGCCAGTCTCTCCAGCGCTCGCTTCACCACGTCCGCCCGCGAGGAGCCCAGATCCACGTCCTCCGTGGTGCCATAGTACAAAGTCTCCAGGTCCTCGTCGCAGATGGCGCTCTCGTCGCACAGCAGAAGGCTGGAGACGCCGCTCAGCACCAGATTCTTGCACAGCTCGAGTCCGCAGCCGCCCAGGCCGATCACGAGCACCTTACTTCTGGTCAGGCGCTCTTGCGCAGAGACGCCCATGGTGTAAATCTGCCGGCTGAAGAGATCCGCATCCACCTTAGGCGCGCCATTTCGGGACAGTTCGGAGCTGGCCGCGCCACAAGCAGCCACCCACAGCAGGAGAGATACATGCCGGAGCATGCCGAGCCGCCGCAGACTCTGGAGAGCGCAGGTGTCGGACGCGCGCGCGGCGCAAAACCCGGCACTCCGGACTCGCCGAGCTTGGATCTTGAAGCAGAGGAATCCGGATGTGAAGCATAAATACAAATCGGCCGTCCGCCCTATGAGACAGACGGATTTCCGGATGGGCGCCAGATCCAAACCGGTGAGCTCCAGCTGGAGGCGGGAAACTCCGTCCGTTCGTCCGCGGACGTTTTGAACTGGAAACTCCATCAAGTTTCAAACCCCGTCTACGGGTCAACTTTCACGGAAGTCGGCGAATTTTCAATTTAGATTTGGCTTTAGCCACATCTCATTGTCAGCGACCGTTTCCGACTCGGCGCAAAGAGTTCTCCAGCAGGAGACTCGGCGCGTTGGAGTCTTTCGAAAAGTCTTACGCGCCTGTACGTCGCGCGAACTGCGAAGGCTTCCGCTTTTGTCCCAACTCCGTCTCGTCTGACAAGAAGTTCGAAAAGCCGCGCCGACCGCCGACGCAGCGCCACTTCTTCGGTCCGGATCCAACACGAGGCGCACGAGTGCCACGCCACGAACGCAGAGACAGCGATGACGCGCGCTCCGGACCAAGAGCCCAGCGTGGAATTCATCGTCAAAGCGGCAGAGGACCTGTACCTCGAAGGCTCTCACCGGACCATCCCGCGCGTGCGCGCAGGAAACCAGTACAGGTGAGCCCACGAAACGCCGACGACCTGGAGTGGTCGCAGCGCGCACGGAGTGGAGCTAACCTACGTCTGTCTGGATCTGTGGCAAAACAATGTGAAAAAAACCACACCCACACCCTCGCCCACACCCCAGCTGTCTGATGAAAGTACAGCAGACTTTCAACTCTCTGTTTCGCCACTACGCGAAGCACCACGGCCTGCGAAAGGATGACCTGGTGTATTACTTTACGGAGCAGCTCCTGCCGGACGACACGCCGGCGTCGGTTCACTTGCTGAAGAACGACGAGATCATCGTGCGCAAGAAGCGCGAGGAAGAGACGGAGCACATGGATCCGATGTGTTCGGACGAGACGTACTTTGAAAACTTCTCCCGATTACTGACGGACACCGAGCACTGCGACTGCTCCTTTGTGCTGCGGAGTGAGCCCGACGGAGAGCCGATTCGCGCGCACAAGGCCATCCTGGGAGCGCGCGGGGAATACTTCAGAGCCGCGTTCCGCAAGGGCGGGCTGCGCGAGTCGTCGTCGAACGTGGTGGAGATCGACGGCCATGTTCGTCCCACTGTTTTGCGAATGCTAGAGTACATCTATACAAACCGCGTTGCCGGCCTGTCGAAGTGCAACGCGAACGAGATTCTCCACACCCTTCGGCTCGCGGAAGAGTTCATCATCCCCGGCCTCAAGAGCATCTGTGAGGTCGAGGCGAAGCGGCAGATGAATCGCGAGAATGTCGTCCAGATGCTCTTCTGCTCGGACAAGTACGATGCGGAGCATCTGCGCTGCGCATGTATGGACTTCATCACGCAGAACTCAGAAGAAGTAGTTTCCAATCCGACCTTCCAGACGGAGCTGAAGGCCATGCCGCACCTCTTCATTCCGATTCTAGAGACCCTCGCGCAAGCAGCCAATGCGCGACCGGCGAAGCGGTTGAAGATTGAAGCCGGTCCGGCAGCGGTCGCTCCGAAGTAGAGAGTCTATGATTAGCGCGAAGGCCATGTGTCCCTGTGATTATTGCCCCAAGAGAGCAAAAACGACGCAAAGCAAGAAGCAAGAAGCAACGCAGCGCCAAGCAAGAGGCAAAGCAACGCCAAGTAATGTCTTATTCTGATGCACTTTCCTCCGCAGCCGTCTCTTCCGAAGCTTCGCTCGCGCCTCCAACGAGCTCCGCCTGAAGCTTCATCTTCTTCAGCATGTTGATGAAGCCGTTGTTTCGACCCGGGGTCAGGCTTGTGCCAAGCCCGGCGTAGTGGATGAACTCGGGCTTCACCTGCTGGATGCTCTCCGGCGAGTTGCCGCTCAGCCCCTTGGTGAGAATGGCCACGAGACCCTTGGTCATCTGCCCGTCCGAGTCTCCAACGTAGTACACCTTTCCGTCGTCGCGCAGCTCGGCGAACACATGCACCGTGGACAAGCACCCCTGCACCTTGTTTTCGGGGGTCTTCAGGGCCTCGTCCATCTTGTCCGCCTGTGCGGCCAGGAACAGCAGCTGCTTAAAACGAGTGCGATCGTCTCCAACGCTTCGAAGCGCCTCTACTAGCGTCGCCAAGCTGGGTGGCATCCCAAGGTCCGTGCCCTGCCGACAGACAGACAGGCAGACAGACAAACAGACAAACAGACAGACGAACAGAGAAAAGCAAGAATCAGAAGAGTCCGAAGCTCCCCAAGCGTCGTCTGCGCATGTTGCGTATCATGAAGATGCTGACTCAGCCACACGTCCGAAGGTACCCATGAGAACAAACTTGGAATACTGAAGGACTGAAGCAGACGCTCCTGCTCGCCGCACAGACGCGAATGGTGGAGGGCAGGTCTCACCGCTTCTTGAACGTGGAGCGGCCCCATGTGCCGCACTGGACTCGTCCTGGGTGTGATTACGAAGGCATCGGCATGCAAAAAGCATGCGAATGCGATGACGCACGTCGCCCTCATCATCGTGCAGCTGGAGGACTGCTGCGCGCGTTTACGCCGCCGAGGTGAAGTCAAGTCAAGAAGTCGCATTCGGCTTTCGCCACGACAGCGAATCGCGCCTCAGCATGCCAAAGCGATATAGGCATACATTTCGATAGAAATTCGGAATCTTTGGACAAGTCCGATCGCGGATTCGCGTCCTCCAAAAAAAGATGCCACCTAGTATCCTGACACCGCTCAAGATAGATTGCAATATCCGAGAACGGAAATTGACGTTTCGGAATAATTTGTACTAATGGAAACACGCGAAAGTATGATTTCAATCTTTAGTTTTGTCCCACCCATCTTTTGGTGCGACCCGTTGTCGCTTAAAGCCGCAAGGCGCCTTGTGGCCCTCAGGAGCTAGGACGCCTTGCCGACTCGCGTGGAGCTGTTACTTGAAGCCGGGAGTGAAAGGCAGACTCCACTCGCGGCAGCGCCCAAAGGCCTCTTTGGCCAAGATCTCCCCACAGACTCCGCAGCTGTTCAGAACTGCGGGCAGAATCCGCCATGATTGCCGAGTCCGTGCGCACGCCGCATCCGCAGGGCGTGCAGCGGTCAAACACCGGGGTGCGTGCCTCCTCGAGCTACTGGACCAGCTAGTAGATGTGCGCGGAAGTGCATTCTCCGCACAGATTTGGCGGCCAAAAGCGATTTGAGCGTTGGGGATTCCTTTGAGGCGTCGCAGTGCTTCACACGACAGCGACGTTTCCTCGAAACTTCATTTCGTTACTTCACACCTCTGCAATTTCCTTCAGGTGTATAACATGAAACGCATTCGAGAGATTATGGCTCTAGACGAAGAGGCGCGAACGAAGCTGGCAGAGTTGATTTCGGAAGACACGGATCCGTACGACTTGCCGGGGAAGATGAACGACTTCGACTTCAACGAGCTGGTGGGAGAGGACGCCGAGGTGCGAGGCGGTGGCAGGCGACTTTGGGGGGGGTGTTGTAGCTTGCTGCTTGCCGTAGTGCTGATCAACGCAAAAATGCTCAGGACCGAGGCGGCGCCTTTGACGCCATGGCCGACGACGACTTCGTCTCCGCATGTAGCGGGACAGCGGAGGAAGCAGCCGAGGTACCCAATGATGCTGCCGAGCGCAGCATCTCAAGATCGATCGTGGCTAAATGCGGGTGAAAATGCGTCCCCAGGCTCTGGCTAGGGTGAAGGAGTGGGTGCTAAAGAAGTGCGACGAGGTTGACGACGACGAAGACGCGGAGGAAAATGAAAATGAAGAGCAAGATGGCAAAGACGAGGCTGCGGATGAAGAGGGTAAATCGGCGGAGAAAGGCGAGGAAGGCGACAAGGTGGAAGGTGAAGGTGCCGCGGAAGCATAGCGGATGTCGGATGATGGACAGTCTGTGGCGTTGCGTTTAAATGTCGTAAGATGGGTCCCTCACAGACCAGCGGAAACTATGAGACGGCTTATTTTTTCGTGGAACCATCGTCCTCCTCGTCGTCTTCTTCTTCCTCCTCGTCCTCCTCGTCGTCTTCTTCCTCGTCCTCTTCGTCGTCGTCGTCTTCCCCCCCGCCTTTCTTGCCGTTCTTTCGTCGAGCATCGGCCTCGTCGTCGTCGTCGTCCTCCTCGTCCTCCTCCTCCTCTTCTTCTTCATCCTCCTGTTCATCGGCAGACGGGATCACGATTTCTGACACCTTGGCAGCGGCTTTCATCGGCCCCTGCGCGGGGGAATGCAGAAGGCTGGTCAACTCATCGACCGCTGCCTGGAGGCCTTGGATCGTCGACTCCTTCTCCTACGGATTGTGGCAAGAAGAAGCCGGTCAGCTCGAGAGGGCAACAGGCCGCACAACGACTCTGAAGGCCGGTCACCGCATACCTCATTTAAGAGCTTGTACCGCTCCACGTCCTGTTTCAATGCCTGCACTTCTCGAGTCTGCTCGGCCAGCTTGCTCGCGGCGGCTTTGGACTGCTCTTCGGTTTTGCTGCTTGGCTGCTGCCGCGCCCTGGCGGCTGCGGCCGTCGCTGCCATCCTTCGCTTCTGCTCCCTCCTCAGGTCGCTCTCGAGCTGCTCGATCTCGTCCGCCGCCCGTTCGAGGTTCTTGCGCAGGACGACAAGCTTGAGATCCTGCTCGGCGACGGTGTTCAGCGCGTTCTCCGCTTTCTCTAGTTCGCGCTGCATGTACTGGTCTAATTGGCGCAGGTACCGCTCGATCCGCTGCAAGGTACTTCGGCGATCGTCGAAGATGGCGGGGAGGAAATGCAAGGAGTTGAAGGTCACGATGGGCACCGCGAGATCAGCCCGAGGGGCCGGTGCAGGCGTTGCTGCCCACTGCGCCTCCTGGTTCCACCCTTGCCACTCAAACTGCGAGGACTGCTCCAGACTCCCTTGCTGCCCCGTAGCGCCGGCACCCCAGCCGCCCCACGCCGCGCCCCCCGACCAGCCGCCAGAAGATGGCTGATTCCCCCCTTCGGCCAACATCTGCGGAGCCGCACTCCCGCCTGGCGCCGCCTGCCTGAAGTCCCCGGGCCTCACCGCGGGGCTGGGATTCCGGGCCGTACTTCCGATTTGCTCTGGTGCTTGAGCGCCGCCTTGAGGCCAGCCATGCCACCCCGCGTCCGCCGGATCATTCGAGTTCGGCGCCGATGTGGACGTCGGCCACCCTCCCCAGGAAGGTGTTTGACTTTGTGTTTGAGCCTGTGCTTGAGCTTGTGCCTGTGATTGTGCTTCTGCTTCTGCTTCTGCTTGGACGGGCCATTCTGCGGGCGGCGCCTCCACCTCCTCCACTACCACCTCCTGCTCCTCGAGCTCTTCCACAAGCACAGGAGCCTCAGCGGCTGCCTCAGAGTCCTCGGTCGAGAAAGGCACCACTTCCGGCTCTTCTTCCACCACGGCTGCCATGGGCTGCTGATCCGGGACCTGTGCCTCTTGCTGCCACTCTTCTTGCGGAGTGGTACGCGGTTCTGCCGCCCCGCTGGACTCCTCTGGCCACCGTTCCCAAGAGCCGTTGTCCGCCCAACTCGAGTCGGAAGATGCCGGCGCTGCTTCTGCTGCTGCCGCTGCATTGCCTCCCGGTCCTTCTGCTGCTGCTGCTGCTGCTGCTGACGCGGCTGCTGCTGCTGCTGCTCCGGGTGTGGCTTGCCAGTCTCCCCAAGCTGCATCCTGCTTCCCCCAGGTAGAGTCCGCGGAAGTCTCCAGTGTCTCCTGCGGCGCCAGTCCCGCGTGCTGAGCATCTGCTGCTCGAGCAGCGTCTGTCCCCGGGGCCGTCTGCTCCGCGGGCCCGACGTCCGCCTCCACCGCCAGGGGCGGCTCCCACTGCGTGGACCCTGTGCGCATGTTGGCGTAGTAGGGATGGCCTTTACGACAGGAGAATTCGCGTAAGAACTTGGCTGAGAGCCAAATGACAGCAAAGTGTACCTTCCGGAGTGAAAAATCTCTGCCAACCCTCCGGCAGCTGGTCCTCCTGGCCGCCTCGTACGGTCCACGCGCGCCGTCGCCACGTGGGCGCAGCGGCTGCGAGACTCAGAAGGCAAAAGAGGAGCCTCATCTCGCTGAAGAGCTCTTGAGAGCGAAGAAAATCTGCGGCGAAGTGCTCTTTCGTCGGCGTTGCACCCCCTTGAAGAGTTTACATGGGCCCTTGTATAACTTTTCTGGCTCCGGGTGAAAGCCTTGCCGAGCGATGAAGGGGATGGTGTGTTGTCTTTTTGGGAAGGTGGAGTACCACAGGAGTACCGGGATGGAAAACTTCAACTCGGAACTTCCGCCAAAGGGGGTAAAGCCCCTTGCTTCCGCCACTCGATGCTTCTCGCCCTCATGAGAGACTTCCCACTTGCGCTATCCGATGTCGTTGTGATCTGCGGTCGACAGAAAACAAGCAAGCTCTCTCGCTGTGCTGTCTGGGTATGCATGGGCGATGTCAGATCTGACGTGTCTGGGCGGAGACATGCATGGGCGGCTCCTCCGTCCGGCGGCGCGCGGCGTGTCTGACCTGTCCAGAAAGCTTGTATGCTGCACCCAAAAGGAAGTCTGCGCCAAAGTCTGTGTTCACCATGTCCGTTAAAAGCTTCATTAGGCAGTGAAAGACCTATGTCCAGCATCGTCCTCATCGTCGGTGTCGTCGTCACTGCGCTCTGTAAAAGCGATGTCTGCTTCATTTGCAACCATGTACACGGCCTTCAAGAAAATCAAGAGTTTGGCATAGTCGAGATTCGTATCGATGACATCTAAAAGCAATTTCAGGCAGACTGCATCTTTGAGCGATTGCATTTTCAAGTTGTACTTACTTGCTGTCGCCTGTAGTTCGTTCTCGTCATCAGACACGCACCGTATTCAAGTACATTTTCTTCGTCGTCGAGGCCATAGATATCGCGCAGATCCGTCGTCTATGTAGCAGCTCAAGGCATCAGTTTGATGCATCAGTTGATGCATCAGTTTATGCATCAAACTGATGCAAACACTGTTACGAAAAGGCATCAAACTGACGCATCAAACTGATGCATCAACTGTTGTGTCAGACTGATGCATCAGACTGATGGATCAACAGTTTGCAAACTATCTTGCAATGGTCTTGTGCATCAGACTGTTAGGCTTACTGATGCACCAACTGATGCATCAGTGTGACACATGAAAGTGATGCTTGGGATTGACGCGATGATTGATGGATTCAATCGACGCATCAGCTGGTCAGGTTGGCGTGGCGCTTGTGGAGTGCTTGTGGAGATGAATGTTGAGTTGCAAAGAGATCGCGCACCCTTAGCTTCAAAAATCCCTTTCTTCCTCAGAATCATGAGCATCCGACCACTGTGAAGGCTTCGCTCCTCTCCCGATTTCGAATCTGTCCAGTGTCTGTCTTGATCATCAGGACGTTATTCACCCAAAATACAGATACATTGATGAGTACGTATGCAATTCTCGACGCTCTACCAATGATGTCCGGCGCGGCTCCATCTGGAGGGCATTCATTGATTCGCCGTCCGGAGTTCAGCTTCAGTTGTGACGTGCCTCCAAATATTCTATGCAACATTCGAACAAGAAATATTTTCAAAGTCTATTGCGTTCTCCGCATTCAATCATTCTCAAGTAATCCGTCGCAAACCTTGCACAACCCATAGCAGAGGAAAATACGCCACTCCAGCGTGCTTCGTTCACCTCGGCGCCGCTTCGCCGCATTTCCCGCCACT
>JAAMXY010000431.1:0-12250 GCA_019677205.1 Pinguiococcus pyrenoidosus | reverse complement strand
GCGGGCAGAGCCACGGACGACAATGTTGGCTGCTGACAATTCCATGCAAAATTCTTTCTCACGCGTGGCAGACATTCCCGGACATCCAATCGGTGCCGCCCTGGGCGAGCTCGGAGATCGAGAGGGCCGCAGACACCACCAACAACACGGCGAGGGCAATCACGATCACGGACGTTTTCTCCTTCGTGTTGGCTACATAGAGGGCCGTGAAGCGGCCCAGGGCGCCGCCCATGAGGCTGGAGGCGATGAAGAGGCCGTGGTACGACCAGGCCATGTGACCGATGATACTGAAGTGCACAAAATTGGCGGCGGAGTTGAACAGCGACGCGGTCCCGGTCGCCGCGGACGCTCGCGTCGGCGAGATCCCCATGGACAGCAAAAGAGGCCCCAGCAGCTCTCCACCCCCCAAGCCGAGCAGCGCAGCAACGAATCCGAGCGTCGCCGACGTGGCTGGCAGCCACAGCGCCTCTATCGCTCCTTTCAGCGCCGACGAGCCAAAGGTGCCCTCCTGCGCGTCTTCAAACTCGGCGACCTCGGCCTCCGCGGACGCGTGCGACATGGAGCTAAAGCCATCGATGTCGCTGCTCGCATCGAGTTCGGAAAGCGTCTCCTTTATGACAGACTCTTCCTTGCGCGGACCCGTGGAGAACCTTGCGCAAACGAATGCAATCGGCAGGAGCAAGAAGGCCAGGATCCAGTAGAATACCGAACAGGTCGGTATCGGCGCGATGCTCTCCTTAAGCAGCAGGAACTGCAGGATGCTGACGAGCCAGACAGCTAGCAGGAGCGCGATGGAGCCCCACGGCACCTGAATTCGCGCCCTCGGACCCACCGAGGCCTGCAGCAAATCTAGGTCACCATCCCTCCCACCCGAGGCCAAGGACGCTTGGTGACTGGCACGCGTCGGAGCCAGCCCGACCCCGAAGTCCCCCAGCAGGCTCGACTGGAAGGCGTAGTGGAACTGCTCCTGCTGAATCTCTATCAAGCGGATCTCGACGGCCTTGTGGATCGTCTTCAGCGCCAAGATGCTCACCAGCACCAGGCTGAGCAGCAGGACCAAGGAGGTTGGCATCAACTTCCGCGTGACGATGCCAATGCTGCTTCCGGCAAGCATGCCCGGGATGATCTTCGTCAGCAGCTTCCAGTCGATGAGAAGCTGGTTGGAGCCTTCCTCCTGCCGTCTGCCCACGTTCAGAGCGAACTGCGAGATCGTGTTGCCCAGGACGCTGGTGTTGCTCAGCGTGACAGCCTCGCGCACGAGGAAATTGCCGATCCCCACAAGGATGGGCACATTCAGACTGCCGCCGCCGATCCCCGCCGTCGACGATACCATAGCAGCCGAGAAAAGCAGGAGGATCGCGACGCCGTCCCGCCAGGAGAACGGCGCGTCGAGCTCCTTGTGCAGGCAGACGAAGTCGCTGTAGGGCCCATCGTCGTCCGCACCGTCAAACGTGTCGGAGCGGGCGCACAGCCGGTCAGCTTCGCAGTCACCGTCCTTGCTGCATTGCTCCAGATCGTCGCTGAGGCTCTCCGGCACGTCTATGTAGTCCTCCGCCAAGCAGACGGCGATGCACAGGAGCAAAATCCAGAACGACGAGCTCCATCTGCGAATGGGGAATGCCTTGGTGAGCGCGTCTGGACACTCTTCACGAAACGGTTTGACGCGCTGCCCAAACGGAATACTCTACCTCGGTATCATCGCAGCTTGCTGCGCTCCTTCCACACCGCGAAGACTTGCCACAGCTCTGGCGCAGTCCACGACGTGCTGTGTGACCAGTGGACGCGATCACCGCATCCCCAAAAACGTGCGCGTGCCCACGGGGATTTTCTTCCCATGCGTGCAAGGCGAAACAACCTTACCCGGATTTGTCGAGGGTTCTGAAATACAGCTCAGTTGGCCTTCTCAAAGTACGATTTGAAGTTGAGAGCAGACAAATTGGAAGCGTGCTATAGAACGGAAATTATAAAGATGCAATAGAATGACGTCGTAGAGAGGGCGCTGTGACGCGGGATTAGCCCTGCTGGAGCAGCGTCCATGGTGATGGCGAAAGATGGGCAGCAAGGGGAGGGCACGGAGCAGCAGAGAACGAAGCAAACGCATCTAGGACAACTAAAAGACGTTTGATGTTGTAGTTCGTGTGCGGAGATCTGCGCCGCGACACCATCTCCCGATCGTTCCTTCCCTAGCTTGCTCCACCTCGCCCCTTCGCGGCGTTCTGGCCTTTGCGACGGTTGGGCGTTGGAAGGAGGGTGGAGGAAGCTCCGCTACTCAACCTTCGGGAGCTCCTGCCTCATAGGATCACTGCGCCATTAAATCACTGTCAGCCACTTCTTCCGGAGTCTCAACCGGGTCTTTGCTGCAACGCGCCCGCCTCCATGCAGCTGAAGTCTCGCATCTGGGGAGCAAGGCGTTTCTCGCTACTCGTCAGACCCTGGCACGGCGCTGGTGGGAACCTCGGTGACCACGACGCGTTCCCACGTCCATATGTACATTGGCGCCTCGTCACCGAGCAAGATCAGAACCAGAAGCGCGCCTCGTCACCAAGCAAGATCAGAACCAGAAGCGGCTGGCATAATCGGCGTAGAGCACTCTCCATGAGATGATCGCGCCGGCGGCGCCCGCGCAGTCGAAAGCCAAGTCGATGAAGTCGATGGGATTTCTGGAGTCCACACGTCGGCATCAGCACACCACGATTGCACAGTCCGGTTCAAAAATCTCTCCTCACAATCTGCTTACCGTAGCCAAAGCACATTCACCAGCAGCACCAGCAGCAGGTGCGTGTTGGTCATGTCCAAGCACGCCTTGGACGAGGAAGACAGCGCCTGCTCCTTTGTCCGCACCGCGCCTAGTTGCAACGCCCCTCCTCCCATGAGTCCCCTCTTTTCCTCAGCGAGCTCTATGTCCCACCCGCAAGAGAATATCTCACCGGAGCTGAGGGCGTCGTTGTATCCAAATCCGACCAAAAAGCACACGATCAGCGTCGCGGCCCTGCCAAGCATGTCACCGAAGTGCGGCGTGGAGGTCACCGGGGCCATCCAGCCGGGGAATTCCGGCGCGTTCACAACCACAGCAAGCGTGTGCACCAGCGCCACCGACGTCATGGCCAGGATGTCGCCGTACAGCAGCTGCGGGTCGTCCATCTCCGGCGGAAAGCGCATGAGGCTCCGCTCATACTTCAGCTGGCGCCGCAGTCTCGCCACCAGCGACTCGTCGCCGCCTCTCCGAGGCGGCGGCGCCAACGCGCAGGCTTGCCAAAGCGAGAGTGCGCCCGCCAGCACCACCAGCGCCCGCATGCGGCCCATGTTTCCGGCTCTGATGTGGCGTTCGCTGCGAGAAACCCAAGACAACCCGAGATCAGCTGATTGTGTCTGTCGCAAGGGACGCCGACGACAGTCCGCTGCTGCAGCTCTTCGAAATCCTTCTTTGGCGCCACAGCCCCCGCAGTCCGCACCGCGCGGACCTCCGGCCTGCGCCCCGGGGTTCTCAAGGCCGCGGCGACGCGGAAGCCGCTGCGCATGCGGGCTCAAGCAATTCGGGCTCCGGGAGAGTGACTTTCGCGGGATTTCCTGAAAGGATTCCCTGCGGAATCCGCGAGGCCGTCGTTCTCTTCGCGGAGATTCCGCAGCTGCTCCGCTCGCGTTGCTCGCAGGATCGAAAGATGCTTCGCGCCTGCTGCGTGCTGGCGGCCTCGTTGGCGCTGGCCGCAGACGCAGCGAAGGGCGCGGACGACAAGAGCGCGGATCTCTTCTCCGCGATGGACCGCGCTGCGCGCAATGCTCCGTACCGGCCCCAACCCGCCCTCGACGTCATCAACGCGTGCCAGGCCCTCGGCAAGTCGCGCGTGAATGGGAGCTTGACCAGGGAGCAGTTCGAGCGGATCTATCAGCCGAGCTTCGGAGAGCTGCCGCCTCCGCCAAAGAGCGAAAAGGGGAAGCGGCGGCGGGCGAAGCGCGTCGCGATTGGCTTCTTCGGCCTCACGAGGTCTCTTCGCAAGACCATCTGCAGCCTGGCGGAGATGATCTTCCGGCCGCTCTTGGCAGAGCGCATTGAAATCGATGTCTTCGTCCACACCTACCAGCTCGACCGGCTCCACCGGAGCACCAAGAACCGAGTGGAGGGCCACGGCGCAGCTCTGGATGTCAACGAGTGGAAGCTGCTACCGTTTGTCAAGGACGTCCAGGTGGACCACCAGCACGAGGTGGAGAACACGCTGGATACCTCCAGGTACAAGCCGGACATCGAAGACATGCCGTCGACCTGCGTTCCCAGCCCCGTCCTCAACGGCAAGCGCGACGAATGCTGCCTGCCGGAGCTGGAGTTCCATCGCTTCCAGTACTGCAATTATCTGGAGTACACACCGCCGAGAAACATCATGAAGAAGTTGAAGGCGAAGTACGTCTCCGAGGACGAAATCTGCAGGGATCGGTCGTTCGAGGATGCCGGCGACGACGAGGAGTGCTGTTTCTTGCGGCGAGAGATGAAGGCCGAGAATGGCCAGCCCTCGAAGCGGACCCCTTATGGATGGGGTCACTGCCCGAAGGAGCACGAAGGACCGCTGCGGAATGTCTTGCTGCAGTACACATCCCTAGAGAGGTTGGCGGCGCTCATCAAGAAGTCGGATACCACCTACGATATTGTCATGTATCTGCGTCCGGACGTCGCATACCTCACCAGTCTGGACGTCACGGAGTTCGAGATTCTGCTGGAGTTCTCGAGTCGAACGGGGAAGGAGGCGGCCGCCTTCCCGCTCTGGGGCTCCAGCGGAGGGCTGAACGACCGCTTCGCTTTCGGCACACCGGGCGCGATGGAGGTCTACGCAACGAGGCTGGAAGCCGCCGCAAGGTGAGTCGGGGCATCGAAGGGGTGGAGTGCTCTTCGCTTCCCTTTGCTTCCCTTGACTTCAATTCACAGATCCGGCTGACTTGTGCTTCCTAGATACGTGCGGTTCACGAACCATGGCTTGAGGCCAGAGCTCTTTCTCTTCCATCTCATGGTCCGGCGATTCGTGCCCAACGAAGAGATGGAAGTGGAAGTAGGTGCGCAGTGCATCCTTGCTCCCGTCTGGCGGCACAGGCTCACGATCCCAGCCCCAACTGCAGGATCGGAAGAAGAAATTGCGACGTTCTGGAGTACGATAAGCTTCGTGAGAGTTCGCAACGCCTGCAGCAAGATCCCGCCGCAGGGCATTCCGGCCCTCTCGGAGGCGTTCGCCGGGTGCTATGTGGTGCGTGTCCGCATTCTGCAGCCGGGAAGCACGAGGAAAGTGAGGATTCTCCTCACCATTTCGCGATCAACCGCTTTTCAGGCAACGCAGGACTGCACGAACTTTCCGTACTTGATGAATCGCGACGCCTTTGACCTTTTCCTGCCGGCGCAGGGCCAGCATCGATTCGATGGAAATCTCGTCGGAGCGATCACTGGCCAGAATATTCCACACAACGTAGAGAACATCCCTTGGATGGGCCAGCTGCTTTGCGCGCGGTCGCCGCCGAGTGACGCAAGGGCACGGAAATCGATGGCGCGGAAGGTTCTCATCCAAAGCGTCACGGCGCCAACCGCGCCCTTGCTAACGTCGTGGCTTGACGAGAACGGCATCGAGCTGCAAGAGTTGGATCCGAGGTACATACACCTCACGCCGACGTGAAATCGCTGTACCGATCACCCTAAGATCGTCGACGGTTCGTTGCCAGCCTTGCCTTTGCGATCCCAGCCTTGCATGGCATGGCGAAGGAGGCCACCAAGAGGAGCAAGAAGTTCCACGTCATGGAATACACGCGGGTGAGCGGATGGGGCCTGCCGCTGTGCATGAACGCGGCCTTCGACCTCAGCATGCAACGGGAATGTCGCAGTCGAGAGGTAGGTCGCGCCGCTGCTGCTTTCATCCGACGTATGGGCCATGGCCGGGGATGACGACGTGCTGCACCTCCAAAGATTGAGCAAGACTTCAGCAAGCTCCAGTTCCCCATCCTTGGGAAGCAACTCGACTCGGGGATTGCTCGGAAGCATTTTGAGAAGGGAACGGATATCTATACCAAAACGTACATGCAGTACTGCTGCCGCGATGACCTCTACGTGGCCTAAGCGACGTCCGGGAAGTTCTCGGCGAGACCAGACAAGCAGGCAAATGCACTCCGGCGAATCTACGCACGCAGACGGAGCCCCGCTACTGATGATCTCGCAAACAAGCTAGAATAGATCTGGAGTCGGAGGCACCGGCATTGGCGGCTTCCGTGCAATGCGGACACGCAGCGTAGGTCAACTCAGCGCGGAAGCCCTCTCCCTCAAAGGCTTTGGCTTCCAAGGAAGGGTACATGAACACGCGAGCGTGGGCTTCCCAGAGGCCCAGCTCCCGAGCTTCGTCCACGGGGATTCCCGCAAGCTCCGCCGCCCGTTTGAAGATTCGTTTCCGCAGCGGGCGATCGACAAGATCTTCACAATCCTTGGCAGCGGCATCGGCAGTCGCCTTGCATAGGACGGCCTGAATAAAGAACCCGTTCTTCCGAATGTGGTACGGAAGCTTCTTGTAGTTGGCCGGGCAGTGCTCCACCGCCTCGAGAGCCAGGTCCACGTCGTCCTCGAAGTCCGCGGAGTAGTATCCCAGGTTGCGGATAGCCCAGCGGAGGACGGCACGGTCTCTCTGCAGCGCCTCTGGCAGCGAATAGAAGAGAGAAGGACAGGTCTCCAACGCGGCCAGCGCGACGTCAGGATCAGCCTGGAACTCCGGGCAGATATGCTCGTAGATGTGCCCATCCTGGCGGCATGCTAGGCACGCAATCCGTCTGTCCTCCTGGAGCTCTTTCGCGACGTATGGCCATGCCCCCAGCGCGTTGGACTCCAGTGCTGCGGTGACCAGTGCTTCGTCAGCTCTCATCCGCTTCGTGGCGTCCGCCAGCGCTTCTCCGTCGGTCTTCATCGCTCGAAGAGCGATGGTCCTGTCCAGCTTCAGCAGCGGTATCAGAAGGCTCCAAGCCTTCCCATTCTGCGCGACCGCTTCGAGCGCAAGCTCGCGATCGAGCTGCAGGGTCATGTGGGCATGCACGATCGAGGACCCATCGTTGGCGACTGCCTCGCGCGCGACGTCGCGATCTCGTTTCAACGAGTCCGATGCTGCTTCCAGGGCCTGCCCGCAGCTACGGCACGCCGCAAGCACAACCTCCTTGTCGTCCCGGAGTCGACGGCTCGCGTCCCACAGAGCCAAGCCGTAGGACGCTACCGCGGCTAGCACGACGTCTTTGTCGTCCCGGAAGCTTTGTGGAACCTCCTCGAGAAAGGTGCCATCCCTTGCACACACCGCCAGAGCAACTTCCCGACGAGCTCGAAGGGCTTCTGGCAGGTAGTAGAAGACGTCAGGCCGGGAGTTCATCGCCCGCAGCGCCACGTCAAAGTCATCGCGGTGGGACGGCAGGTCGAAGTAGCTCGCGGCGTCGACCGTGACGGCATCCAGGGCGAACTCCTTACACTGCAGTATCGGCGCGTCGCTCGGCAGGAGCTTCAAGATCTCTGGCCTCTCTCGAAGGAGCGTCAGGAGGAAGGCGCCATCGTTGCGAAGCGCGGTGCTGGCGTCTGCCAGCGCACGGCTGGCCTGAAGCACGGCAGCTCGGACAAGCTCCGCGTCGCCCTTGAGATCAGCAGACACCAGCTTGAGCATGCCATGGTTTCGGCTCACCGCTTCCCACGCGATTTCCCGACATGCTCTCCACGTCTCGTCAACGTATGCGAACGCCGCAGGACTCCTCTTCACCGCCTCGCGGATGAAGTCGAGGTCCCCCTTCAGGTTCTCGCCGGCGTGCTGCAAAGCAGCCGGCTGGTGCTCACAGCACGCAGCGACGAAGTCTTTGGAGCCTCGCAGCTCATGGCTGGCATGCAGAAGTGACGCCGGGTCGAGCTTGGTCGCTTCAAGGAGGACCTCTCTATCCGCCGAGAACCTTGTCGCACGAAACAGGGAGATCAGCTGCGGCTCCCTGCGCACGATTCTCAGCACCAGCTCGCGGTCAAAGGAAGCACAGTCCAAATCCAAGAGCGGCAGAGCGTTCGGGTCCTGGTTGGGAGGAGTGAAGAAAGGCATGAAGCAATCAGATTCAGATCCAGCCCCGAGGGAGGCCTCTGGCTCGCTGCTTCAAAGCGAATTCTCCTCGCCTCCGCTCCGTCTCACCTGCTTCACCAGCTCCTCGAGGAACGCTGGGCTTGTCCGCAGCTCCGGAGCCGCGAGGCGAAAGCACTTGACGTTCCGCGCCACGGCTTGTGCGACAAAGGCTGCATCTCGTCGGAGCTGCTTTGGCACTGCTCGGAGCGCCTTCGCAGTGCCGGCGCTGCGCTCAAGGTGCTTGGCGAACTGCCTCCTCAGCCGTCGGATGTCCTTGCCCCCTGCAGAGGCGTTGCCCCCCCCTTCCTGCTCCTCCTCCTTCTTCTTCTTCTTCTTCTTTGTCTTGTTGTACCCCTTTCGCTTCCCTCCCTCGTGGCGTGGCGAGGCTGGCATCGGGGGGAGAGGGGCTTCTGAGGCCGCTCCATGGGGCTTGCAATCGCCCAAAACAAGATCGGGATCGTGGGCGCTGGAGCAGTGAGAACATTGGTCCGGAAGTCTGGTTCCCATTGGCCGAGAGGTCTGAGACGGCTCGCGATTGGTCGAACTCTTGATGCTGTCCAGCAATCGGAACTTCGCATTGCAGGCCATCCTCTTATGGCACGTACCTTTGCACCGCGATTCTCGGCGGAGCTCTTCGGAGTTCCGCCGACTCCTGCAGCTGTATTTGACACTGCGCCTTTTTCAAAATATATTTGCTTTTCGTTTTGACCAATTACACTCCCCTGGTACGCAAGACTCGACCAATCAAACGCGCTTTGGAGAACGGGAACAGTCTGCAAGAAGAAAATCCTGTGGATCCTCCAAATCCAGGCTGGCGATTCCTGGCACCGGCGGACTATCCTGCCGGCTGTGGCCGCCACAAGTGCTGCAAGGATGGGTGTTGCTTGCTCCTGGATGCCCTGGTCCGCCGGGCCGCACGCCGCGGTGCTGTCGGAGCGGCTGGTCCTGTACGTGGAGTGCAGCAACTCGCTGGGGCAGGAATGCTGGCTGTTCTTCAACGGAGGCGGCCCGGCAATGAGCATTCCTGCCTACTGCGACAAGCATCTCGAGCGCGTGGAGGTCGCGTTCTACCCGGATCGCTTCGAGGTGTTCAGCAAGAAGCCCTGTCTGCTTCTGAAGCAGTGGTCGGAGACCCGTCGCGCGCATCGTGTGGTGGTGAAGATCGACCAGGATGACATACTCGAGTTCACGAAGATCTCTGCGGCCGTGAAGATCCAGAAGAGGTTTCGCGAGGTGCGAGCACGGAGGCGCCATGACGCCGCGGTCGTGCTGCAGAACAGAATTGCGCGGCCGCTGTTCGAGAAGCGGACGAAGGCCGCCAGAGTTCTGCAAGCCTGCGTTCGTCCGTGGCTGGACGAGCGACTGCGTGTCCACCTCCTGCTGCAGACGGCGGCCAGGGCTTGGCTCTACCGCCGGAAGATTGAATGTCCCATCTGCTCCGACACTCTTCCGCGCGGTTTCTTCACGTACATGAGCACCTCCCCAGCCACGTCTGCGGACCTTGACGTCACTCGCGGAAGATACTCGGAGTGCTGCCGCTCCTGTGCCAGGAGGTACCTGCAGCTGCAGCTCGGAGAGGGCAAGTTTGTCATCAAGTGCCCGCTCACTGGCGCAGCTGTCCCGGAAGAGCGATTTGCAGCCATCGTCGGCGCTCAAGCCCTCAGGAAGCTCACCGACAACAGGAACATCTCTCATCAACACCGCTTCGACATGGTGAACGACGGCGCGGAGGGGAAAGAGTTTGCCGACTGGTGCCGTACCCACGCGCGCGCGTGCCCCACGTGCCACGTCCTGATCTTTCGATATGTGAGTGTATGAAATGAGGCATTCGTGGCGATGCGGACCCACGGCCTGCTTGCTAACTTTGGCGTGCTTCCTAGGCCGGTTGCGATCACATGGCTTGCCGCTGCGGCATGCATTTTAATTGGAGTCAAGCACCGATGATCTCTGCGTGACCTTCCGTCGATAAAACTCCACGTGGAAGGTCTGCTGTAAAACCGTGGAGCATCGAGTCCCGCGTTGCAGAAGTTGCAATTTTCTTTGCGATGCAGTATCTTGCTCAGCTGCGTAGCGTGCGACGCGGTTGGCAGCTCTTTTTGGTGTGGGAAGTAGTGCAAAGCGACCATCCTCGCGTCAAGTTCCCAAGAAATCAACAGAATCAAATGATGTTAGTCAGCACTTCCAGCGCGCTTTGGACAGCAGAATCGTTCTCAAGTCGCTCATCCATGCTGAACGCAACACAAGCATCTTAACGCAAACCAAGCCAGGGGCGGTGGATCTGGGTCACCGCGCGACCGGCAGCAGCGTTTTCCCAGAGCTGGTTTGCAGCTGTAGTTTCCCAACCACTCCATTGCACGTACAACCGATGCATTCTCCTTTTTCTCCTTTTTGGGGGCTTTGTCTCCTTCGCACGCATGTGGCAACGTCGAGGCCCGTCGCAGGTAGCTCTGCAGCTTCTTCACGAGCGGGGGCAGGATTGCGCCGCGGAGATGGCCAGAGCTTCGTCGGGTCGCACCACTCTGGTGCTGTTCCGGCCGAAGATGCAAGCCCATGGGCGATGGTCGCTGCAGGGCGGCATCCCTCATTGTGACGAGGTGCGGATTGCGGATTGCGGATCGCTTCAATCCACCACCAGGAAGACTGCGGTGAGATATTCACCCTCCGGATAGGCTGGATTTAGGGTGTGGTCTGTCGCGGCTCCGCTGACTTTGATCACGGTGATTTCCCTGCCGACGTCACGGGCCGTTCCTTGCAAGAGCGACACAAATTCCTTCGACTGGACGGCAAGGACGATCAACAGCAAGCAGTCAGCTTCTTGCCGCTCGTTGTCATCGAAGATGCTGAACGACCCACCTGAGTCATGGCCGCGCTGCATGTGCACGTCACAAGGATGCCCCCGGGCTTCACAAGCTCAAGGGCGGCGCGATTCAATTTTTTATAGCGCGTCTGACGCAAGGCCCCAAAGGATGAGCATGGAATGCTTTTCGCCCCTCTCTTGCGTTCATCCTACCTTTGCTCGGTCAAAAGCCCGCTTTGCTCGGGATGGCGCCAGCTTCGGCGGATCTAGGACGATCACGTCGAACAGATGCTGTTCCTAAGCCGCAGAAACGTGAGTCGAGTCAGGGTGACTGCAGCAGTGTCACGAGCAGCATGTGGGCAGGGGCAGACGATGACTGCAGCAGTGTCACGAGCGGCATATGGGCTGGGGCAGACTCACCTCTTGCGCCTTTGACATCCACTTCGAGACGTCGTCTTTTACGAAGCTGATCCTCTGTGCAAAGTCGTCGCCATTCAGCTCTGCATTGCGCGCGGCAAGCTCCAACGCTGCTGCGCTGCTGTCCACGGCGGTGACCGACGCTGCCCCGGCTCGAGCAGCATGCATGCTGAAGGATCCGCAGAAGCAGCAGAGATCGGCCACCCGAGCTCCGGGCTGAACCAGCTTGCCGAAGAACTCCCGATTCTCCCGCTGATCGCAGTAGAAGCCCGTCTTTTGTCCCGAGGTGGGATTCGCATAATACTTGAAGCCCAATTCACTGATCACGATGTCACTGCCTTCGCCTCCGGACGCATCGGCATCGTCCTCCTGCGCGTCCTCCTGCGCGTCCTCCTCGTCGAAGACCTCGTTGAACCCATCCTGCGCGAGCCGTGCCTCAGAGCTTCGCCAGATCAGCTCGACGCCTCCTCCAAGCTCTTGCTGAATGCCAGCGAGGATACTTTGCTTGTGAATCTCGCACCAAAGGGACGAGGACGACACGACAACGTGCTTGGGACCCAGAACGTCCACAACAAGGCCACTGAGGCGATCTCCCTCCCCGTTGCAAAGACGGTAGGCGTTTGTCTCAGACGAGGGGATCTGCAAGGCGAGCCGTCGCCTCTGCGCAAGCCTGACACGCTTCGCGATCATCGTCTGCACTGCATCCTCCTCCTTGTCGAGGCCCCGCAGATCCTCAAAGAGCTTCTCGTGGGCATGACACAGCAGGCGCACTCGGAACATGCTGTAGGGATTGAAGGTGCCGATGCCTTGCAAGGCGAGCATTGCGCCAGTGAGGCACTTGGTCCACCATCCCAACCGGCAAGCGACGTACCTAGCACGTTGTCTTCACCGTCGACGACGGTCACCAGATCGCCAGGCCGGGGCTCCGGACCCTTGAGCTCCTTGAGGGCGT
>JAAMXY010000430.1:0-29829 GCA_019677205.1 Pinguiococcus pyrenoidosus | reverse complement strand
ACGATGTCGTCATCACGACTTACGGGATGGTCGCAAGCGAATACAAGCGGACAAGCCCGGTGGTGGGTGCGGAGTCGAGTGCTTCTGCGTCGTTCTTCGGAACCAAAAGCAAGTCGGACAAGTCTGACAGTCTTGTGCGGGTCGCGCCAAGGGGTCTGTTCAGTGTGGCATGGCGACGCGTCATCCTCGACGAAGCGCACTTCATCAAGAACCCTTCCACGACCACCGCAAAAGGTTGCACGGCCCTCCAAGCGGAGAGGCGATGGGCGGTGACGGGTACTCCCATTCAGAACTCCGTGACCGACGTCTACTCTCTGTTCCGCTTCCTCAGGCACGAACCCTGGAACGAGCAAGGGCTGTGGGAACGGTGCATCCAGAACCCTTTCAATGCCGGCGAGGAAGTTGCCCAGGAGCGCCTCAAGATGATTCTGAATCCGGTCTTGCTTCGCCGGACCAAGAACATGCTCGACGAGGATGGCAAGCCGATTGTCACCCTGCCAGAGAAGCATGTGGAAATCGAAGAGCTGGATCTGAGCTACCCGGAGCGCGAGTTCTATCAGTCCTTGCTCGACAGGGCCTCGCAGAAGTTCCACGGCTTCGTGAACACGGGCAAGGCGACTCAGAACTACATCAAGATCCTGGCGTTGCTGATGCGATTGCGGCAGGCCTGCGATCATCCATTTCTTGTGCTCGGACTTGCCCGAGAGACACCGCAGCTCATGTCCATGTCCGCAGCAGCGGACGCCAGAGCACCGGACCAAGAATCGAATCCGACAAGGGGTGACGCAATCACGGATGCTGCGGAGGAGGCGGCTCTCGACGGCGAGGAGGGGCAGTTCATTTCAAAGCTTCGGGCGACCTTCATGACGAAGCTTGCAAACGTCCACGGCGATGCGCAGCTCGCCGCGGAGGATGCGGGCGCTTCTACGCAGAGTCTGAAATACGTGGATGAAGCGATCAAGGCTTTGGGCGGTCACAACGCCTTGGACAACCTGGAATGCCCCATTTGCCTCTGCCCACCAGAAAACCCGGTGTTCACGCAGTGCGCGCACGTCATGTGCTTCGCGTGCCTCATGGACTCGACCAAGGCTACGGGAAATCAAATCTGCCCCGTCTGCCGGGCAGATTACAAGGAGGAGGATCTGATCTTCATCGACAAGCTGAGGGGCGGGAGCGCGACCTCCAAAAGAGAAAGCGCGCCCGAGGAGTCTGGCTTGCCGAACGAGGTGCCATCTCTGTCGTCTTTACGCGAAAAGTGGGTCGGGAGTGCCAAGCTGGATGCGCTTGAGAAGCACGTGAGGAGGATCCTGGCGGCCGACGAGGAGAACAAGATCATAGTCTTCAGCCAGTTCGCCTCCATGCTGGATCTGGTGGGGGTCCTTCTGCATCGCATGGAGATTCCTTACGAGAGGATCGACGGATCTCTGGCGCAGCAGAAGCGAGCCGATGCCGTACGAAAGTTTAGGTGAGCGAGAGACGCCATTCCTTCCTGCCTGCTTGCCTTCCTTCCTTCCTTCCTTCCTTCCTTCCTTCCTTTCTCCCTTGCTTCCTACCTTCCGCCAGCGGTGCTGTTGCGCAAGGCTTCGCGCCAAGTTGTAAACCTTCCGGCGATCCTCCCCTGTTCTGTAGGACGTCCCTCCGGGTCTTGATCGTCAGCCTTAAGACTGCTGGCGTCGGCCTGAACCTGACGATGGCGAACCACGTCTTCATGCTGGATCCGTGGTGGAACCCCGCAGTGGAAGACCAAGCAATCGGCCGCGTCCACAGACTTGGACAGGTACTTGACGTCTTTGTCTTTCAGGTGTGGGAGGTCTACTGACGAGATGATGTTGGTGCCTGCAGAACCGCCCAGTCCGCATTGTGCGCTTCTTCGTGAAGCACAGCGTCGAGGAGAAGATGCTCGGTATGCAGGAGCGAAAGCGAAAGGTAGACGAGACTGCGACCGAGATGGTCATTCCGGCACTTGCTCTTCCGTCGAGTCGGCTGAGCGAAATGTTGTTGTACCGAAACCAGGTGGCCAGCACAATCCTGCAGGCCGGCGAAGAGACCAATTCGAAGCTCAGCATCGACGAGCTCGCCGAGTTCTTCTCCTTCTAGTTCATTCTGAGGTCGGTCAATCCTTCGGCGCAGTGCTGAGTTGGCGGGCGTGTAAGCAGTGGATTCAAGGCCAGCCAGCACGTCGGACTGACGGCGTTGAGGCCTGCAAGACACATCGAAGATCGGCCAGAAGATGTGGCTTCCTTCCGCGAGGCTTTCGGAGAAGGAATCTCTTCCGATTGTACGCGTTCAATACGTTTTGCTGTTTGACACCTCGGATGCTTACGAGAAGCCCCTTACTGGGCAGTCCCTAGCGCAAACGTCGCTTCTCACACCACCAACTTACTGGGCTATGATGCACCTCCTGAAGCGCTCGCCGTGCTCAACCTTAGCCGATCAATGAAGTTGCCTCAACTTAATGGAGGGCGGCCACACGCTGCTTCACGTGGGCAATGGCCTTTCCGGGGTTCAGGTGCTTCGGGCAGGTCTTGCTGCAGTTCATGATGGTGTGGCAGCGGTAGAGCTTGAAGGCGTCGTCCAACTGCTCGATCCTCTCTCTAGTGATCGCGTCACGGCTGTCTTCAATCCACCGATACGCCTGCATGAGGACGGCCGGTCCGAGGTAGGTGTCCGAAGCCCACCAGTACGACGGACAGGACGTGCTGCAGCAGGCGCACAGGATGCACTCGTACATGCCGTCGAGCTTCTTGCGGTCGCCCTTGGACTGCAGGTACTCGCCAGCTCCCTCGTTTGCCTACGAGTCGCGGTGTCAGCTCAAGCTCCGATCCCAGCGGTCTCGGCTGCCCCGCGCCATTTTTTTGTTCGCACCTTAGGGGCCTTGGGGTCTTCGTGGAGCCAGGGTTCGATGCTAGTGTACTGGTCGTAGAAGTGGGTCATGTCGGGCACGAGGTCCTTGATCACGTACATGTGCGGCAGCGGGTAGATCTTCGTGGGCGAGCTGCTCTTCTCAATGTAGGTGAGGCACGCGAGGCCGTTGCTCCCGCCGATGTTCATCGCGCAGGATCCGCAGATGCCCTCGCGGCAACTGCGGCGGAAGGTCAGGCTCGGATCCTGCTCGTTCTTGATCTTGATCAGCGCGTCCAGCACCATGGGACCGCAGTCATTCAGATCCACCGTGTAGGTCATCATGTACGGCGCCTAAGGAGCCATCCGATTCCACGTGAGTGGAAGTCGCTTGCGAAGTCATTCATGACTTTCTATGGAGCACCCGAGGGGCGGAAGCGGCAGCCATTGTCCGCTCTTTCCATCTCTCTTCGTTTGCGAAGCACCATCTGAACCCCATTTCGGACACTTGCGCCTCTCTTCCTCCGCATCTCTCTCTCTATCTCCAAAGGCCGTCTTTTTCTCATATGCCACCATGTTTCCGCGTCTCGCTGAATCGCACGTATCTCAGATGGCCTTTTTGAAGGCGTTTTCGGCGCAGCTTCACTCGAACTTCGGACATCGAATTGTTCGAACCGCGGTTTCCAGACTTCACACGTCGACACCAAAGATACTGGGCAAACTTCTCCGCAGAAGTACCTGTTTCTCCTCCGGATCCCACCGATAGATCTTGAAGTGCTTCAGATGCGCAGTGGCGTCGGAGCTCTCCAGCTTGAGGCCGTTGCTACTGAGACAGCGCAGCTACGAGGCCCCGAAGGGGGGTTAAAGAGTGCGTTCAACTTTTGCGCGCGCGACCACATACCCAGTTTCCCGTTCCGGCGCGCGACACCGCGCGCACAGCGGCATTCTGGACTCTCATCATGCTTGCGAGAGCGGAGACGCGCAGATGCGCGCTACGAAGGGTGCAAACAGGCGTGAAAGCCTTTGACAACGCAGTTCTGCGGAGCGCAGGAGACCAGCGCTGTCGAAATTTTCAAAAATTTTGAAGTTTTTTGGAGCTCCGATGATTCGCTGAAGGCGATGAGCTTCAAGCCCTCCTCCAATGGCGGCGGAAGCTTCCAGGAAACGTCCACTTGGCGTGTTGGACTGTGATATGGCTGGATAGCCCAGACGCCAGCCGCAACGCCGCGTGAAAGCAGGAGCTGACGCCGCTCTCCTGAAGGCGCCACGAGGCTCTTCAGCCGGGTTTGCACCGTCTCCACGACCCGGGATGAGTGGAAGTCAAGACGAGAGGCAGCCCGCATCAAGCAATTGTCAAGCTTCGGCGTCAACAAGGGACAAAATCGGCGTCTGCTCAACCAGCTTCAGAAGGCACACGGAGCGCTTGCGACGACTGTTGAAGCACTTGAGGAGGAGCTCCTCCGCCTCTTCCACTGTGCTATCTGAAGCGAGGCGAGGTCGCAGAAAAGCCAATGCCTCTCCAGCGTCCTAGGATGGGGTTTGGAAGGAAGCATGATTAGGCTCGATCCAGAGAGCGGCCAACCCAAACCAGCCACAAACAGGATTCACAGCCAAGCCCATCGCTCACCCTTCCTGCGGCCACCACCGACTCCGCCTGGCCCGTCCACCCTCCTTTTCGGCTGACTCTTCCCACCACAAAAGGGCGCTCTTCAGCGCCGCCGACGGTCCTTGGTCCAGCGGCGACGATGTCCACATCCAGCGGTTCCTTCTCGGCCTTGTAGCGGCCGATGTGATGCAGCGCGTTGCTGCAGAAGTGCAGAAACGCCTGCGCCGACAGGCCACTGCGACGAGACGCGATAAAAGACCCTACCGAATCCTCTGCAAACCGACGCTTCCGCAGCTCGGCAGCGGATCCCGTTCCCAAGACCAGCTCGCCCGAGAAGAGCTCAACCCCAGCTGCTCCCGAGTTTCCCTGGTACAGCAAATCCACTGGAGCGCAAGCTCGTGAAGAGCTGCAGCTACAGACAAGGCGTGCAAGGAGCGTCAGGAAGTGGCCCATGTGATAAAGAATCTCCGGCACCAACGCGAACCTCGCTGCGAGATACTCGGACAACAGGGTCTCAAAGTCCACAATCGCGCCGGACGCCGCCACCACAGCACCACTGCGCAGCACGCGAAGCTGTTTCGGCATCTCCCCTTCCATCGTCCTGTGGCACGAGGCATTTGCTGGAGTAAGGATCTGAAAATCCGCCCCGAATTCGGTGGAGTTGTACCGCTTGAACACCACTCCGTCCGCCAGATAGGTGCTGGCGTCGGTGGCCACGATGCAGCCATCTCGGCACGCCACCGCCACAGAGAGACCAGACATGGGCGTCTGCTCCACGTAACACGGCTTAGCAAAGCAAGCAATCCTGTGCTCGAGTGAGGCTCAGCGCACCTTTCGAGTCTCCCCGAGGCTCAACGCCCAAGTCAGAGAATGCAGGACCAAACCGAGTGCTGCAGCAACACGCATCGTCGCTGAATGTGAAAGAGAGCTCCTACGGGATTGAATAGTGGCCGACAGAATTCAAAGGTCTCTTCCGCGGCGTAGATTTGGCGCTCTCTCTTCGCTACTCCTGCGGACGGACACTGCTGCTGCGACGGAGACATAAACTATTTTGAAGTATATTTTATTAATGACATATGATATTGGTTCATAGTAAAACTCAAATTTTCATTAGCAAATGCCTGCTGATGCAACTTCCTCAAATGACCAATGGCATAACATCAAAGTATTTCAATATCATTTGACAAATAATACTATTATATTATACTTTATATTTCCTCAAAATGTAAATTTTAAAATTTTGGGACGTCTCCTTTTCCCGCGCAAATCTCCTGCGATCGCTTTGCATTAAACACTCTGCTGCTGCCGCTGCGATGGATTCCACCGATCGCCGATCTCGCCGAGGTTCGTCTGACTTCTGCACTGCCCCTTCCTTACACCTTCAGATCGTAAATCAGTCCGTTGCTCCACTCGGTAGACGACGGGCGGCGCCGATCCAAGCGCGATGAAGAACCGGAGGAGGGCGTGAACGGGTTCCTTCTGCTTGTGCGCAACTTGAGTCCAGAGGCGCAAGAAGACGAGGTGATCGACTTCTTCAGCCAGTACGGCACGGTGGGCAATGTGGCGGTGAACATGGACAAGCGCACGAACATGGGCAAAGGCTACGCCTTCGTGCAGTACGAAGACTTCTCGGCAGCCAGGGAAGCGCGCAGCAAGGCGGATGGCGAGGACTTCATGGGCCAAAACTTGCTGGTGGATTGGGCGATCATCTCCGGTATGAGCACTGCCAAGATGGTGGACCAGAGCAAAGATCTCAAGGATGTCGATGCGCTTTCCTCTAGATTCGCGAAGATGAGGCGTTTCCTTAGGCCAACTGCGGCGCAGGAGAAGCAGTTATATCCCCCTTTCCCTTCTCCTTCCTTGGTGCCTTTCATGAAAAATCTTGATGTGAAGTGCTACAGCGGAAGACGACGAATGCACCTGAAATCGATCGAAAAGAGGAGTTCGTCTTGGGTTGGCTTGGAGCCTTTCAATCGTAGAGGATCTTGGTCAACAAGCGGAACGTCGTGACTTTCCGTCGCGACGCTGATGCTTTCGCAGCGCGTAGTGCCTCCAGCTCTCTCAGCGCGATGCGGTGGGTCTTCTCGATTGGAGCAAGGAAGCGGTTGGAGCACGAGAGACTCAGCCGCGCCAGTCTCCTGGAATTCTGGCTACTCACGCAAGCCTCCGTGGTGTGGCGAAGGGACAGCTGCTCCAGCGCAATGTTGTGGTAGGCCACCGCCACCAGACACAACTTCTGCGAGGTGAGGCCGCCAAGATCGAGCTTCCGGCAGTCCACCATCTCAAGGATCTGGCCCAGACAGCGAATCGCTTCATCGTGGCGGGCAAACCTCGACAGCACGGCCCCGACATGCAGCAGGCTAGTAGCGCTGTGTAGCCATTCTCGCACCCGGGCGTGAAGACGCATTGCCTTCTCCGCGTGCTCCAGCGCAGCTGAGTTCTTGCGCCGGCGCCAGAAGTAAAAGGCATACGCATCGTGCACGAAGGCCCTCAGAGAGACCTCGCAAAGGGACGGGGCGAGCTGGACCGCGGTCTGGGCAAGCGTGTCTCCTCGCTTCATCAAGCTGAGCGCGCGGTGGAACTTGCACCTGCGAGTTTCGCAGAGTCTCTGGCTGAAGTCCAAGCACGTGAGAACCAGCTGGCGCCAAAGCGTGGGCAGCAAGCGCAATCGACGCTCGCGGCCCTCGGCCTCAACAGCTTTCACCACACCAGACACAAGAGCTGCGTCGGCTCCTTTGACGATCTCGCGGCCCTCTGTGCCATCACCCTGAAGCGTCTTGAGGGCGGCCTCCAAGGAGCAAACGTACTTCTCATAGCTCCTTCGCTCCTCCAGCACGCGAAGTCGATTGGAAATGAGCTCCGCGCCGGCCAGACTGAACCACTCCGGATGAAAGGTGCCGGTCACCCGAAACCAAATTGGGCACGACTTGCCTGTTGCAGCGGAGAGCTTGTGCTTTGCGCCCGTCCTGCGCCGTGGCTTCTCTTCCGAACTAGGCTTTGCAAGCCTGCGTTTGCGAGGTCGACGAGCTTTCGCAGCCTCGACGGGTGTTGCTGCTTCGATGGATGCTTGCCTGTCCACTTGCTCGCCGAGGACGTCTGGTTGCGGCGACGGCGACTTCTGGCTTTTGGCGGATATCGGCTCATCTTCCCTCTCATCTTCCGCCCCTTTCGTCTCTGCTTCCCCGTTCAGGCGCTCCCTGAGCTCCGTCGTGTACACCGTGAGAACCTGTTTTGCCAGCACGTTCTCCCACTCGATCTCGTCATGGAATCGTTCTTCACCCGCCTCCAAGTTTTCCATGCTCGACGCGTCTCTCTCCAGAGCATCCGCGGTATCGATGAGCGCCTCCAGCGTCGGCGACTGGCGCAGCGAAGCCACACGTCCGGAACCCTCGTCTCGAGTCGGCCGCGCCTCGCGCGGCTCCGCGTTGGGGCGAGTCCCCGACACCTTGACCTTGACCTTCACTTTCACCTTGACGCTCGGACTCATCCTTGGCGGCACTGTCTTCGGTGTTTCCGACGCTGAAGCTTCGGTACCCTTCGAAGGAGCCACGACGCCGCCGGCAGGAGGACTGGCCTGGTGCCGGGCTTCGCTTGCTCCCACAGCCTCAGGTGCGATCATCGTGCCCTACGGCTCGTGTGCTCGTCATTCCATCCTCTCTGCATGCTGGTTGCTTGGAAGCAGCTTGATGCGGCCTTGATCTCTGTAAATCGGATGTTCCCGAGGCCCCAGAAGCGCAGGACCTTCCAGCTTTCCGTCATCGTTCGGCGGTTTTCGATCCGCTTCCTCTGCGATTGGCCTCTGGCGACAGAGACGGCAAGGAGCCTCGCGGGAGCTTCTTAGCGGGCGGCAGCGCGATCCAAGGTGCAGGCACCTGAAACTGTGTGAGACGCCCTGCTCTTGTGACCGTCGCAGCCACTCGAGCGAAGGGGCAAGGTGCAAATTTTCGTTTGGAAGCAGAAGAATTCCAATTGCGTTTGAAGGTCGATCGAAAACCCTACGATATTCTACGCGACGAAGAGACGCCGCCACCGCGTCACTACTTACAGGCTATCAACAATCTGGGGACTAGCAAAAACTTGAGGACTATCAAACTGAATTCCCGTCTAAATGGGAATGCTCTGCTTGTACCGAAAGCGATTCTCGGGATCATACTTTCGCTTGATGGCCTGGAGACTCTCCAAGTGCTCTCCATGGTACGCCGATAAATACTCCTCCGCCGACGACGTGTCGACCTGATAGTGGATCCAAAGACAGCGATGAGATGGTCAAGCATCGCACGAAGGCAGCTCAAGCCTCGATCTCCCTACCGGGAAGTTTAGTAAGGTTCCGTATAGAAGCGGCTTCAGTCTGTCGAAAACGACCTCGAGCTTGGCTCCTAGCGCCTCATAGATCTCCTGCGCGTCGTCCAGATCGCCCGGAACCTACAATCCGGCAGACCGATCCGGCGGAGGCAACACCTTGTGAGATCATGCAAGTGCCGAGGCCTTCCAAAACCTCTGTAGCAGGGCCGTACCACTTCGAGTAGACTGAACAAGTACTGGGTATCTCGGAAGGCGAAGGCATTGAAGTCCGGCTCCTTGTCGTTTATGGCTCCTCCGATGAAGCAGAACTCCACTACCAAATACGGTGAGTAGAGCAAATCGCCTAGCTCGTCGAAGATGGTCTGAAATGTTTCTTCCGTTGCCATCTCCTTTGTGATGAAGCCAGTCCACGAGTCGGCGAGGTTTCCGTACATGTTGTCCTCTGCATACGCATCCTCCACCCAGCTTATCCTTGAGACGCTCATGTTGCCTGGGTCGATCTGCAGCAGGCTTGGGAACTCGTCCTCCAGATAGTTGATACCTCGGATCACATCGTACTCATCTACCCCCACGTATGTGACGGCTCCGCTGAGGAGATCACTGCAGGTGAAAAAGCCGAAGATCTCACGCGGAATGGAGGCTTCGAATGTTCCAAGGGCCGCGAAGAAGCGAGGAGCGTCCTCTACTGGAACTGCGACTTCTCCCATTGCGATGTCCCCAAAGGTAGGGTAAGCCTGTGGAGCCCAAGCTTGAGAAGAGGGAGCCTTTGGGAATCTGCATAGTCGGCACCAGGAAGTACCTGCATCTCGATCTGCGTGACGACGCCAAAGTTGTTACTCCCTGCGCCACGGAGGGCCCTTTTTGTCGAAGCAAGAAGAGGGAAGGGTCGCGTGTCAGTTGACAACGATGGCTGTACGGACGAGATAGCGCAACGCGCACCAGAAGAGCTCCGGGTGTTCATGGTGGCTGGCCGTGACCAAAGATCCATTGTGGAGCACGACGTTGTAGCTCACGACATTGTCCGCCGCAAGTCCGTACTGTCCATACGAAGGAGCGCGTTATCAACCTCGCGACTCTGAAGATGCCGCGGAGGTGCCCGCCCTGGCCCTCACCTTCCTTGTCAGGTACCCGATGCCCCCTGCAAGCGAGTGTCCGCCTTCTGCCACCAGGCCGCAAATCCCTGCGGTCCGATGGACCCACGCCGTCAAAGAGCCTGAGACTGACTGCGTATAAAATGCCGCCATGCGGGATCTTGCTCACCGACAACCGTGCCCCAGCCTTGGGGGAGCGTTGCGTGAACTACTTCTTGGACTCGCGCGCCGGGGCCCATGGTGAACACGCCTTTGTCGTCCACGGATATGCTGTTCACGTCGCTGAGACTCAGGACCAAGCCGTTGGCAACCGATGAGTAGCCCAGGATGTGGTGACCTCCACTTCGAATCGTGAACTCTATCCCAGAGAATGGGAGCAAGAAAACAACGTGTTAGTCCTTCCGACTGCCAGGGACAAAACAAAGGGAGACGCACCAAGGTCAGGAAACCTCTCCAGCAGCTTCATGGTCTCGACCACGTCATTCTCATCCGCGGCCTCCACGATGGCCAGTGGCACTGGCGCAGCCATGTTCCAGATGGCCGATGCCGACGAGAACGTATCCATGGAGGGCAGCAGCAGCTTTCCTTTGAGGCGATATGCCAGGTCCAACAGCGCCTTGGCGGTGCCGTCTTCGCCAGCTTGCTCCTGGTCGGTCCCATTGAGCACTCCCGGCACCATAGCCGCTTGCCAGGCCGGAGCCGTCGGCTCTTCGGGCAGCGGATCCATCGATACGGCGATGCAGAAGGCCGTGAAGACGAAGAGCGCGATGAACAGCACGGCTTTGGCCACGTCACCGCACGTGACCTTGGCCGGCGGGGGCGTGCCCAGCAGCTCTGCAATACTGGCGTACTCGTGCTTGTACTTGGACATGCTGGCCAAGCAGAGGTGGGAGAGCTTTGCACTGCAGGCGGGATCGGATGCGTACGACCGGCTTGTTCCTCAACTTGAGGATCGGAGGACTCTGGCGGCAAGCGAATTTGGAGATTGACGTTGAAGTTGGGCTGTGCCACGCCGAAATTGGACGAGAGACGTTTCGTCAAAGTTTTGATTCCGCCTCGCGAGGCCCGCGTTTCGATGCTGTGCAACTTGAACAGCCGCCTTTCGATAGTGAAGCAGCATCGATACTGAATGCGCAAGAGATGCGTTCGAAACGACAACCGAGATGAGACAACAACGAAAATCAGCCATAGAACATGGGAATTGTCATACTCATGAGATGGCTGCGCATTTTGGTCTCCGTTTGAATTTCGAAGCGCCGAAGCGACGCGTACAGTGCTTCAATCTGCTTTGGCGCTGTCTTGGAGCATGGCTGACGCATTCAACTTGGATGTGCTCGAGCGCGAGATCCAGTCCGCTGCCGCGGTGTTCCTGAACGAAGCGCGAACAAGCACGAAGAAGACAGGCCGAAGTAAAGATCCGCCGCCTTTGGCGTCTGAGGATCTGACACCAGATCTACAAGGCACCCAGCCCCTTCCCGTAGCTCCAGTGGATCCTCTGGCGCAGACGTTGCGACGCGTGGTGCCGCGCGTGGACTTGAAAGGTGCAGACGCGTCCGAGGCTCTGCCCTCGGACAAGGATGATCTCGAGTTTAGCTATGGCGACATTATGAAGAGCGCCGCAGAGTTGGCAGAGATGCGACCGGAGCTGAATGCAGAGTTCAGTGACATTTCTGGGCCAGACGAGCCTGAGAGCGGCGGCGAAGACGACGCCGAGCTCTTCTTTGCATCCGACATTGCCCGCGATCCAGTTCCCTTGGACCTCCGCAAGCGTTTGGAGGAGCAACGGAGAGAGGTGTGGGACACGGAGCAAGGACCCGAGCCAACCACGCCGGACAGCCTCGCTGCGGACGGCGAGACGGCCAAACGAAGGCGGCGAGAGCGCAGCGTGAGATTCTCCTTGGATGCACGGGAACCCATCGAGTTTTTGGAGACTGATGAAGAGCTGGCAGCGGATCGCGCGCAGGCAGACCAGGGCAAGCGACCGCAGCAGACGTGGATGGACTCGCTGAGGGAAGGAGCGGCGGAGACCGCGTTGAGTAGCAAGGATCATGCAGCGGCGAGGAAGCAAGCAAAGGCGGTCGCGGAGCACCCCCGGCAAGAGGAAGAGGAGGAATGCACATTCCAGCCCAAGCTGGCACCGGGGACGTACAAAGTGCTGGGGAGGAAAGCACAGCAGGATCCTGTGAAGGCGTCACATCGGCTTTTTGAGGAAGCGGATGAGCGCGAAGTCGTGCGGCTCTGCACCAGGTACCATCTCGAGGAGGCGGAGATGTCCAAGTACCCGTTCCGACCGAACATCGACGAGCGCTCCCGCCGACTGGTTGAGCAGAACACAGATTATGAGCCCATCCACCTTCGCTCTTCCGAGGTCCAACGAACAAAAGCGATGCATCTGCGGGAGAAGCAAGCGGATTATGGTGCGCAAGGCTCATCGCCAAGCCGTCGTCATCATTCTCGCTGAGCTTTGCCTTCCTTCTCTTACTCTCTCTCTCTATCTTTCTCTCTCCTTTCCCTCTCTTCTCTCTCTCACAGGGGATTACTCCTTCAAGCCCAAGATTGCAGAAAGGAGCGAGATCATCGCGAAGCAGCACCGCGAAAAGCTGCTTCAGCAGAACCAGGAAGACGAGCTGGTTGGAGCAAACCTTGGGGTCGGGGGCGTGCGGAGGAAGGTAGCGACATGTCCAAGCGAACAATCCATCGGCTCTGCTGACGTCCACCTCGCTCTTGAGCAGAAGCGCAGAGTGCCTCCTGTCGCGCTGCGGCTAGAGGCGGAAGCAAGAGCAGCGCGGGAGCGGAAGGAGAAGGCGCTTCGAGAACGGGAGGCCGAGCTTGAAGCGGAGATGCCCTTTGCGCCCAAGCTCAAGCCCCAAAGGATGGGCGGCCGGGGCGCCGTGCTCCAGCTTCCGTTTGAGCAGCGCCAGGTAGTTCTAGAGGCGAAGCGAAAGCAGAGGGCCGCCGCGCGGGAGCAGCGAAAGGCCTGGGAGGAGAGCAAGTGGCACAATCCCCAGTTGTCAGGCAGAACGGACGAGATTCTGCGCAAGAGTGCGAAGCCACAGCATCGGGCACGGCAGGAGGAGTCGGTTGAGGATCGCGTGAAGCGGCTAAGCGTCGGCGATGCCGCGCGGATTGAGGCATCGCGGAAGGCAGCCCAGGAGGAGCAGCAAGCCCAGCTGTCGTTCCGTCCGAAGATCGATCCCGTCAGCCGCCGCCTTGCCGAGTCTACGTCGGACGTGGAGAGGAGTCTCAATGTGCGCGGTCAGCAGACGCGCCAGCGGAGCGAGCAGATTGCCCGTCTCCGATTTCTAGAGCAGTGCAGCTTCCAGCCGACGCTGGTGAGCAGCGCCTCCACGCGCGAGATGGCGCGGATGGATGAAAACACAGGTGTGATTGTCCAGTTCAAGACCGCGCGGGATTCCACCGAGGTACGCTGCCTTCCACGGAGCCAAGGCATCAGCCTGGACTGATCCACTTCTCCCCCTGCCATAGGAGCATGCGCGTCGGCAAGAGGCTCTGGAGGCGAAGCGGGTGCGCCACGAAGCAGAGCGGGAGATCCGTGAGATGATGCACTGCACGTTCCAGCCGGAGATGATCGCACGGCCGTCGCAAAGCAATGACCCGGTGGTCGTGCGAGGCCTCGCGAGGCATCTGGAGCTAGCCGAGCTGGCGAAGCGCAAGAAGGCTGAGCAGGCCGAGCGGGAGAAGAAGGCTTTTGGGAAGGGCCAGGCGAGGAGCAAACGAGTCGGCGGGATGACCATTCCAAAGCCATTCAACCTCAGCAAGGGGAACGCACAGAGGCGAAAGAAGGCGGTGAAAGCGGCCGCGACACGAATGCAGCAGCAGTGTACCTTCCAGCCGGCCACGCTGGAGACGGCGAGGCGCAAGGCGATCGTCGCCCTGCTCGAGGATCCGAAGGCTTTCCCAGTGGCAACTTGAGAAGGGCTCTTTACGTCTTACAAATTAAGCTCCTGTTGCAACGCCATGGCGTCAATATCGTCGTCCGCTTCCTGCTCGTTCAGGGATTCTCGGGCAAGGTCATACAAGGGTCCGTCGCACTCCGGCGGCATCGCCTTTGTGACGGAGGTCTTGAGACTGTTGGGCTGGCTGCGCAGCAGCGTCAAGTTCACCTCGCCACTGGCAAGCCGCCGCTTTTTCAATCTCCCCGCCCCTGTGTCCAGCACGCCGTCCCGCTCGGCCCTTCGGTACGCCTCTCTCAGCGCCGCCTTGTGAATCGGCCCGTCTTCTCCGCGCTCTCGCATGACATCTCGGGCTGTGCGAAGACCAGCCAAGAAAAGAGTCATTCCCAGGCGGCCCTGGCGAAGCCTTTCCTGCGTTTGGCAGCGCTACTGACCTAGTTCCGTGATATCTCCCACGAAGAGCTTGGCGAGAGCGCCAACTGTGATGCGCATGTCCTCCGATACGGGACTTGGCTGGCCAGCAGGGATGTGGACTAGGCCCTCGATTATCTGTGTTGACGAAGAATCAGCCAAAACTGTCCGAAGCTGTTCATTTCTGGAAGCACAGTACCCGTTTGATGAGTTTTGGCGGGAAATGAGAGCGGCGAAAGCTCTCAAACCGGTGGTACTCCTCCGGCGTCATCGTCTCCAACACCTCCAGCTGCTTCGCGAGGGCGCGCTCGCGCATGGTGGCCATTGTATCCTCCTCATCTCGCGCGCGCTTGGCCATGCTCCCTTTGAATGCAGCGCGAAAGAAGAGAGGCGCGAAATCGGAAATGCCGCTGGAGGACACGGGGACAGACGGAACTTTGAGCTTTGAGCTCATCCATTCTACAGAGCTATTAAAATTTTTAAATTTTACCTTCTCCCTATTCTGGCCAAATATGCGAAGCGCACGAACGGTCCGACCCTTTTCGCGACGTTGATTGATCCAGAATCCATTGCACCACGTCCACGAAGCATGTGATTGGCTACCTCGTCGCAATGGAAAGCTGTGTCCTTATCTTCAAATCCTTCAGCTTAGGTCGGGGATCGTTCAGGGATCGTCTCTCTCCCCCTCTCTCAGATGCGGCAGCGCCACAGACAGCAGCTAAGCGCGAGGGTTTCATGGAGAAGTCCTCTCTTCAGCAGCGCCACGGCAACTGGCTCGCAGCGCTGCTGATCCGCAGCCAGCGCCGCGGCGCCCTCGCCGGTCTGGAGCTCCGCATCCCATATACCTGTACTGTGGTAGCCGGGCGTCCGTGGCGCTGGCTCACCTGCGGGCGCACGGGCGCCCATGGCGCACACGGCGCCTTTGCGCGACACCGTGCCCTCGACGCCGCGTGGCAGGACGTGCTGAGGCAGCTGACGCTCTTCTTCGACGAGTGGGGCCCGGAGGGCGGGGGCGTCGATGGCGGTGTCGCGCTGCTGCGGCGGGACGGCACCGAGGCGACCCTGGCGCTGGAGCACTTTGAGCGGCTACTGTGTAGCGACGCTTGGGCCGTTGACGTCACGCTGGTGCGCGCGGTGCCGCCGCGGTGTCGCGTGGAGAGAGTGGCGTTGCGCGACACTGGCGAGTTGGCAGACAGACTTCAAGGCCTTCAACACCGCGGACGCTTCCGTATCGAGAGCGCCACTCTTGTGCTGAGCATCGACGCCGAGCAGCGCCGGTGGCTCAACTGCAGCGGCGACTTCCAGGTCCGCTTCTTCGACGACGGCGGCGACTGGCTGCGCCGGCGGCGCCACCAGAAGCGCGCGCAGGAGCTGGCGACCGATGAGCTGCTGGAGCGACTGAGAGAGCTGAGCCACCGCTCTTTGACAAGAGGTCTGAGTCTTCGCCAGCTTTTTGAGCATTTCCGTCCCGACGCGAGAGGCCAAGTGACGCCAGAGGGCTTCGCCGCCGCTTTGGCTCAGGTGTCGCTCCGCCCAGCGCGCGACACGCAGGACGTGGTTGTGGCGGCCTTGAGGAAGATCAGCGCCCGTGGCGCCAAAGCTGTCGACTTCGTCGACTTCGGGCGCTTTCTGGAGAGCGTCGTGAGTGGAGAGTGGATTCAAAGCCGAGTGGAGGCGGGAAAAGCGCAGAGACGCTTCGACGTCGTCGCGGACGCTCCGGTGAGTCCTCCGAGGAGCGTGGAGGCGGTGGCCAAAGGTGCCAGCTTCGCGTCGGATGCGCCCGCCCTGGCAAGTGCGATGGCGCGCTTGGGCGCGACTACGAAGTTCGCGCACTTTGACGGCGGTCTGGTGATCCCGTATCGGCTCCTCGTGGGAGCCTCGTGCGCCACTTCTCTGCTGGTGCTCGTGCCGGACGTGTGGGACGCGATGGACGATATGGACGACTTGGCGCTGGGCGCACTTGGCGAGCAGAGGCGAGGCTTCGACATCCTCGTCGTTGGCGTTGCGGGTGTCGCGGCCTCGCTGGTGCCCGACGGCGCCAGGCTCACGCTCGAGTTTCAAGCCTCGTGCATAGCGAGGCTGCTGAGTCGTCTGGGCGGCAGGGTCGCGACGCAGAGCGTGTGCGTCGTCGCAAATGGCCTCGGCGCGGCGGCGTTCGCTGCTTTTGCAAACAGGTATCAACAGACGTTGCCATACAGGTAAGCAGCACAGTGCGTCACCAGATCGCCCAGACGGACGCCGAAGCGCACTCACTTCACACTTGCAGAGACTTTCTCCAACATGTCAAAGTGGCTTTGTACGTGGGCGGCCTCTTGTGTAGAGAGACTGGCAATCGCGCCACCATCTCGCGGTCCATCGACCTGCTCACGGACGCCACACTAACGCCGGCCCAGAAGGCCGAGACCCTCTCCAAAGTGCTTCGGTCCGACGGGTCCGACGATCTCGCGCATCACAAGCGGGTCACCGATGTGCTTTCCTTAATCGACGCCAGCGTCTTGGCCATGGCGCTTCAGGGCGCCACAGAAAGCGCCGGCTTAGCCGACGCGTTGAAAGCGTCGCCCTTCCCGGTTGTAGTGGTGAATCCGTCGGAGGACGCGTTTGTCTTAAGTTCTGCGCAGCGGGAGATGGTGGCGTCTCTGGATTGCGAGGCGCTCCTGGACTTTCACGGCGTTGGCCCAAACTACGCAGGGTGGCTCCGCGGCGGCCATGACTTGCTGTACAGCCGGCGTAGCTTCGTGATGGGGCTGACGCGCGTGGTGCTCCGCGGATATCACTTGCTTGAGAGCGTCGAAGAGGCAACGCCGATCTTTAGGCCGGACCCCACAACCACGTACTTGCAATCTCTAGCCCTGGTCGAAGCGCAAGAGAGAGTCTGGATGGCTGCGGAGGACCAGGACTGCCAATTGGACTGCTTCCGCCCCGAAACGCGCGACGAGGGCGACGCTGAGGAGGGCCCTCCGCTGGCGCGACGGCGCATGCGGAGCCTAAGGTTTTTGTCATTCGTTCCGCGACGTGAAGCTGTGGAGAACCCAGAAAGGGAAGAAATGGCACGAGACGCCCGGCTTCGCGCAGAGAACCGACGGCTCCGCATCGAAGCACTTCTGGAGAGCCTGAGCTCCGCAGCGCAGGAGACTCCAGCGGGGAGTGAACCGCTGCGCTTGGCCAAGAAGGCGCTGCATCTCGCGTTCCGCTTCTTCGGCGCTTTTGATACTCACGTCGCCGCCAGACGGCGAGCGCTGGACGTCCAGAGGAGAGCGGCGGCGGTCTCGGCGTCATACTACGCCGCGCGACGCGAGGAGCGGAAAGTCCGGCGCGCGCTGGATCTGCTGCAGACCGGCTCGTTGCTCAAGACTCTCCGACCCAGCGCCGAGGAGGTCGACGAGATCCATCGGCGGCTTGAGGCCCAAGAGGCCGAGAGCCTCTCCAGCAAGACGCTCAAGGACGCCTTGGACGCTTGGCTCCCTGTCGTCACCAGTTGCGACGAGCGCCTCTCTCGCGAGATTGAAGACAGGAAGCGAGAGCTGCTAGATGTCGTCGCCAGTGTCGACGACGCGGTCACCACGAATCGAGCGGCGCTTGGGAGGAACCGAGGTCAGTACGAAGCCGCGCATCGAGAGGTGTCCAGCCTCCGAGAGCGCCGCGCCGGGCTGAAGGCTCGAAAGGCCGCCATTACGGCGGAGCTGCAGAAGATCGCGGTGCAGCCGCAGCCGTACGTCGACACTTGCGTGTGGAACCCGGGCGTTCTCCAGAGAGTCCCCGCGGCGGCGCTCAGGCAGCGCTTGCGGGAAGAGGCCCAGCGCGTCGACGCCGCTCTGGCGACAGATTCGGAGGCGTCGCTGGCGGCAGAGCGCCGCATCGTCAGTCTCTCCAGCGAGCTCAAGAGCCTGGAGACGACAGTCCGCAAGTTGGCGGACTTAAGCGGCATCTTAAGCTTCGCCATGGATGTCGTGCAGCGGCGCTTAGACGCCGGCGCTCTCATCGAAGCGAGTCGATTGGAGGAAGAGGCGGCGGAAGCCAAGGCCAAGGGGCCTCATGACGCGGAAGTGAATCTGTCGGCCACGCGGATTCGGCTGAAGCCGCGAGAGCGCCGGACCCTAGAGGAGCGGCGCTGGGTGGCCATGGACCTCATGGCCTTCCCGGAGCGCTATCAACACGTGAGCGAGATCGACGCCGAGGAGATGAAATTCGACGCGGCATACCGGACGCACCTGAGCAAGTCCGACGTGTTGCGCATCTTGCGGCTCCCGACCGCCATCAACTTGGCGCTGCCCTACCTTCACTCTCCGGATGAGGTCGACAGCCACCGCCTGCTGCACAAGTACTCCTACGGCGCGCTTCGCGACGCAGACGGCAAAAGAAGTCGTAGGGAAGCGGCGGACAAAGCACAAAAGAGCCTCGCCAGGAGGCGCTGTGCTCAACTCCGTGCTCTCGCAGCATTCGAGAGCGACGCCCAGAGCGAAGAGGAGCGAAAGGTTGACGCTGCGATGTACGCGCCGCTCTACGACGACGATGTCGACGTAGTCACGGTGGGAGAGACGCCGGAGCTTCTTCGAGAGCTCCTACGCATCGCCAAGGATGGTGACGCCATGAAGCTACCTGCCCGAGAAGCGCAGTTGGCGCAGCAGTGTCGTGGCCTCTACCACGATGGCGACCCATATGGCATCTTCCACTGGCGTCGCGTGGCCTTGGGCCCCCTTGGCGACTTCACCAAGCTGACATCCGAATTGCACTTGACGCCACAGGACGGCGAAGACCCTAGTGCGGCGCTTCGGCAAGACGGCGACTGGGAGAGCGTTCACCCTGCGTCCATCGGCGCCGCCGCAGAGGAGTCGTTCGATGGTCAGGTCTCCGCCGCGAGGCTGCATCCTGCGAATCTCGGGTTCGCTTCCGCTCAAGCCGACGCTGACGCCAGTCTCCTCCGAAGCGCCGAAGACCCTCTCGACGCCCTTCTCAAGCCGCCCGCCGCGTTTCCGAGGGTCAAGTCCCCGGCAAAGGCGCTACGTGTCGTTGCCAGCCTGGAAGGCATTCAGGACAGCGCCGGCGTTAGAGAGACCATCGTGGTGCCGGAAGCGTCTGGCGCCGCTTCCGTGTTGTACGAAGACGAAAGTCGGCGCCTTGAGAAGGGCGAAAGTCGGCGTCACGACTTCGTCGTGCCGCATGCTGACAAGTACATTCAGACGCTGGTGGCGACCGTCGTCTTCGGTGGGGCCTTTGAGAGAGACGTATACAAGCTCGGGCGCGTCGCAGCAGCCCTCTTCCGCGGTACCGAAGCCGTCGGCGTCGCACCGCATCATCTCCAGTGCCTCAACACGCCCGACGGTCTTGGCCGCATTGTGATTCAGGTGACGCCGGAGGTGGCCCCGCTGGCGCCGGGGCGCTACCATCTGGTCGTGGGCGCCGTGACGCCCGTGACGTACACGGTGCAAGTGAGCGCGCGGGTCTTGGTCCCGGCTTCGCTGGTGCTGCAGGAGAAGCTCCGCCGCGCGCTTGAGGCGTCGCAGCAGATGCTGGAGATGGAGAAGGAGAGCCGCAGGGCGGCGCAAACGAGGCGCCTCGCACACAGGAAAATGCAGGTGGTGCAGGATCTGCTGGATGAGGCGGAGGCCGAGAGTCGCGGCGTCCAAAGCGCGATCGAGGAGAATCACTTGGAACTCTTCGACGACCTTGACGTCAGCGACGAAGACCGCGCGGAGATTCGCCAGGACAACTCGCTGCTCGAAGTGGAGTTTCGCCACTGGTGCAAGCTGTACGCGTCGCGCTGCAAGGAGAAGCAGATCGTCGAGAAGGACATCGCCGTCTTGGACGATCGCGCTGAGAAGCACTTGACGGCGCACCAAACCCTCAGCGCCGAGCTCGACGCTTTAAGGGAGGTGCTACCAAGGGCCTTCTCTAGGGTGTTTGGGATCCGGAGAGGCGTCGAAGTGGCGCTGCAGCTCAACGCGAGTTTGGGGAGCATTGGGAAGAAACAGCTGATGGACTCCGGCGTCGTGGGTGTCGTCGTAGACGATGTGGAGACCCCGGCTCAAGCACTACGGCGCAAGCATCGCGAGAACGGCGTCGACGCTTTGGACCTGGAAGAAAAGTGCTGGATCGCCTTTGACATGAGCCGTGACCCGGACGCCTATCGATGGGCGACGCAAAGCGTCGCCAGAGCGGCGTTGTACGTGCCGTCGCTGCCTGCCTCCAGTCGGCCCTTCAGCACCACGGCCGAGAATGCAAAGCGCCTCTTGTCTGCGCCGCTCACGGATCTTACGCAGGCGGAGCAACGCCTTCGGAAAGTCGTGCAGAAGTACCACGACGAACCCAGGCTCCTGCGGACGAGGCCGCGCCGGCGGGAAAGGAGCTCCGCACTAATCTTCCTGCCCGCCACCGTGCGCGCCAAGCATCCTCTTACGCGCACGCGGGAGGAGGACGAGTGGTGCTCCATCGACAAGAAGCTCTTTCCGCAGCTGTGGGCGAAGAGAGAGCGAAGATCTTTGATGAGCGGCCGCTTCTCGGGGCCTTCCGCGGCCAAGTCGTACTACACTCGAGAGGCGGCGCTGTTGGACGAGCTGGACGAAGGTACGTCTCGCAGGCCTTGGGAGTGCCCTTTGACTCGTGAAGAGATCTTGCGCGTTTGGAGAACGACGTCGACGAGCGAGGAGAGAAGGGAAGCAGACGGCACCGATGTCGAGAGGTGCGTACGTGCAGCGCTGTCTTGCTGTTCAGCAGACCTGACTGATCGCCGACGTGGCGCCATGAACAACGTAGGAGGACGCGCAGACTGCTCCTGCGGTTCTACGGGACATACGACCTCTATGAGAGCTTCCTCCATCGCAAGCACAACTCAGAGCCGACGGAGCGGCGGACGGCGGCAGTGGTGCGTACATCCATCGAGGCGCGGATTCCAAACGGGGCTGTGCAGAACTCAGACGCTGTGCTTGGGTATCTAGCGCCATGATGTCGCGAGCCGAGACATGGCCGCAGACGTTGATCTCCGCTGTCGAGAGCTAGACGCGGAGCTGGAGCAGGTGGGAAACGACATTCGTCGCCTATGGGAGTCTTCGGACCGATGCTGAATCATTTGCCGGCCTCAGGCACAACACAACCCAAATGAGCACATGAACAGCTACGTTCTTCACGCATGTCCGCAACGATTCCACCATAAGCTCTTGAAGCTCTTGTTGGAGAAGGAGCTGGACAGGTGAGAAGAGCCTTGCTGGAATGTGTCCCCATCGCAGTCCGCTTCTCTTTGATTTCTCACGCCAACATTTTCCTGGCGTGACAGGACGTTTCGCGAACAGGTGTTTGAGAGGGAGCGGGCGCTGAACTTCCTCGCTCTCGAAGGAGGCGACTTTGATGACGACGTCGACACGGAGAAGTTGGAGATTCTCGTGGCAGACAATGAGCCGGAGGTACGGGCGAGAGCATCGTCGACAGCCTGGTGATCGTGGCATTGTAACACACAAGTCTACCCAGCCCGAAGACAGGGCAGAACCGGATCCGACGCATTGCCGTGCATGCCTGGCGCAAGATTGCCAGTGGTACCCTTGTATTGAAGTTGAGAAGGTGTCAAGGTATCGTCGCCGGCAGCACGGAGCGGCGCTCTTCTTCCTGGCCCGCCTTGCTGACCCGGGAATCCTCAGGAGGATTGAAGACCTGCTTCTGGAGAGTCGCCGCATCCGCGATCTTGTAGACGATGGGCGAGACGAAGTGGAGTCCTTTGTCGCGCTGAGTCACCTACGAGGCGGATCCCATATCTTCGAAGCTGACGAAGTCATTGCGGAGATGGCGGATGAGGTAGGTGGGAAACCCTGCTGCACCCTGCTGCACCCTGTTGCACCCTGCTGCACCCTGCTGCATCGCCATGTCCCACCTTCGGCGCGGCTAAGAAGAGTCGTCAGGTGCAGATCTTGCACGAGCGACTGCTTCTCCACGACCTTGACAAGGATATGCACAACGCCTTCAACGAGACCCGCGTCTACTTCTCGTGCTCCAGTCTCCACTCGTATCCGGTGCTCATGTCCACTGCGAACGCCAAGAGAACGCTCACGCGAGAGAGGGAGTTCCTAATGGCTAGGGCAGTCGCTCTTGACGTCGTGGACGCGCTGGTAGGAGCAACTACCTTCCGCTGTCCCATTCATCTGAATCTTTTAAGAGATGATTCCTGAGCAGATCGAGAAGATGGGCGCCAGCTGGATCTTCGGGGAACCGAGTCCACAGATCGGCAATGTGCCGCCCGAGGAACGAATTGGTCTCATCCAGAAGGCACCCGCGAGGGTGAGTCTCTTTCCTCTTGCGTCCCGAGGGATCAAATCAGCTCTATCTGAAACGAGCTCGCCTTTCCGAATCCCAGATCTTTCAAGAAGAGAGGAATAAAACAATCAATCATCCTGCTCGGCAAAGCAGGTGCGTTCGCTACTGAGATGCCACTTCGGTGCTCCTCTCATGAAAGCTATTGGGAAAAAGGGGGTCGTACTTGGAGAAGGCCCAGCCCATCAACGGAACCGCTCGGAGCAGACAGCAGCATGGAAAACTGGCCGCCTTGACAAATGATCGAAACGACCTCCTGAGCTTCACAGAGACCACGCAACAGTTCACCATCTTTCTTCTCAGCCTTCGCTTCTTCCGGTCCATGACCCTCCTGCAACGTGAGAAGCTAAGCTGGGGACCCAAGAACGCTTTGGTCGCGAGAGGCAGCGTACCCATCACGGATGAGCGGAGGTACACAGAGCCGCGGTCGCCAAAGCACCGAAAGACGAGGGGGGAAATGCTGCTGAAGCCCTACGCCACGTTCGTGACTCGAGCAGGAAGATGGCGATCGAAGAGAGGGACTTAAGGAATCGCAGGGCGTTGCAGAGGCGCTTCAATCAAATCGCAGCATCGGGTACCTTTCGTATGGCTTTTGCCACGTGACCAAGCTGTGAGACTTATCTTCCCACCACCGCAGGGGCGAAGCGCAAGCGGGAGCAAGAAGAAGAAGAGATGAGAAATCTGAAGGAGCGCTTGAAGAGCAGGTGCAGCAAGAGCAAGGCTTAGAGACCTGCGGGACTGAATAGGGTCTTATCGTTCGCCCGTCTTCGCAAGGGTCCGCCGAGAAAGGCTGCACAAAATTGGAGCGTCGGAGCTGCAGCGTCTGTTTCGTGGATACTGCGGGCGCAAGAAGGCGAAGCGGTAGGACGGCGGTGGACTTCAGAACTTCATAGTCTCGTTCGCTCTCTAAGGCCAAGCTTGCCTCGCCCTCAGGTGGGCTCAGAAAAAGGCGGAGATTGAGGCCATGAAAAGGCTCTTGTCGTCATCTTCGATCCAGATTCAGCGTGTCGCTCGAGGATTCTTCGGAAGACAGGTGATCCGAGCGCGAAGGCTTCTGAAGGCACTTGGGAGCGAGAATGATTCACTGCCTTGCGTTCGCCAGGCGGCACGAGAGGCTCGGATGGAGCTCGCGGAGTTCATCGCGATGGTAAGCGGAAACCTCAGGGCGTCTGCTGCGAACCCGCTTCTCACGCTGAGCGTCCGCAGATCCGACTTGAGGAAGCTCTTGCCGACGAAGAGGACTACTGGAGGACGCACAGGTATCGTCGCTTCAAACGCGATCTTGGCAGAAGCTTGGAGCAGATCCAGGTAAGTGTTGTATGTTGCTTTCTTCTCCTCTCTGCCATCGCGTGCTCTGACGAAGAGTGCCTCGGACTAGTGTCGCCCGCGGAGGCCGTCTTCAAGAGGTTCTGCTTGATGAGCTTTTGCTTGATGAGCTTTTGCTTGATGAGCTTTTGCTGAAGCAGTTACCCAACTTGCTGGACTCTAGGAAGTCCTTCGTCTGCTTTACACGAATTGAATCTTTCGCGTCCTTCTCGGCCTACCCTCACGGCCCGCGGGGTGCTGCCATTGCTCGTCGGGGGACTCTTGCCGTGCTTCTTTTTCCAGCCTAGGAAGCTCCGCCATGTCAAGAAACGTTGCGTAAAAGGCAATTGTCTTGCGCTACGCACCGCTTCTGCCGCAGGACTTTGAGATCAGCCACACTATCTCTAGATTTAAGTGGGGGCCGGAAGTCTTGTTCATCTTTGCCATCAAGGATGCCTAGAGCGTCTTGCAACTGCAAGCCTCCAGAATCCTCGCCACCGGCCTCCGAAACCTCATGAGATTCCTCAACACGTTTGGCTTTGCCCGCCTCGGTATTGCTCTTCTCGCTCGGGCGAGCAGCACGAGCAGCTGCAGCTGCAGCTGCTGCAGAAGCGGCATCATGATGACCAGTCTCTTCAGGAGGCTCTGCTGATCCCTCCTCCTGAAGAGAGACGTTCTCGTGATCCGAACCGCCAGACAGAGATTTGGTGTTGTCGATTGCTGACGAGGAGGCACGCCGAGACCCGTCGTGCGGTTTGCCCTCTCCTCCGACTGCCGAGGAAGCTTCTTGACCTGGATCGGAGGAGCCAACAGCATCGTTTGGAAAAGGCGACCGCTGCTCTTCCCCGGCACCGCCGAGCAGCTTATCGCCGCCTTGCTCATGGCTAGGATCACTCAAAGCATTCGATGTCTCACGTGTCCGTGCTATCGGCAGCGGTGTCCTCTCGGCCTTTTCGTGACTCTCTGTGGGCGCAGGAGGATCCGAAACAGCTCCTGTGTCGCTCCCCGCTTCTGTCTCTCTCTTCTCGGCGCCATGAGCATCCGTCTGTTCGTTGCTTTCGTCGCGGTGGCCATCTTCAGCGGACACGCTGGCGACGCTTCCTTCGAATTCTGACGAGTAGTCGTCATGAGTACCCCTCAACTGGGACTTCTCGTCATCGTCGCGTGCACTTCTGCGGTTTTCATCGGCTCCACCTTCATGGTCAGCGCCCTCGGGCTCAGGGGAAAGATCGAGCTTTCGAGCAGTCTCGACGGTCATCGTGGCCTCCTTGGGAGCCGCACCAGCACGGTCTTGCTCCTTTGTGGGACGTTCTTCAGCGGCTTCTGGCGAGCCTTTCTCGTTCAGAGTTTTCCCCACTTGCTCCGACGGTTCGGTAAGTACCTTTTCCTCTCCACTAGGCATCGCAGGGAGCTGCACCGCTTCTGTACGCTTCGCTCCTTCTCTCCGAGCCAGTGTTCCTCGCACTCGTGCTTGAATGCGCGCGGCAGCAGTGATGACATCCTGCTCGACCTCACTGTCTTCCTTTTGTGAAGCTTCTCCGGCGTCCTCGTCTTTTGCTTTCGCTGCTCGCAGATGACGTGATCTGGCTTCTTTCCGAACCGCGGCACCTCGAACACGCGATTGGATTTTCACAGCCGCCGCCTTTCTCTTCTGTGTCTTTGTAGCGGTGCGGGCTCGCACCTTGGCTTGGATGCGGACGACTGCTTCCGTCTCTTTCTCACGTGCTCGCCGAGCTGCGGAACCTCGCCAGCGTGCTTGGATGACCCGGGCGCCAGATACCTCTTCTTCTGCATCGTACCTGCTCTCTAGTGCTTCGTGCGCTTTGGGCAGGGTCTGCGTTAGAGGATTGCCGGGCCTGCTCGCTTGGACCTTCGCTGCAGCATTGACGACCTTGTCGCCTTCCTCGCTATTCACCGCCAAGCTTCTGCCGTTTGAAGCTACCTCAGACTGGCTTGGCGTCGGAGCGTGAAGGTGAGAGCTCCTGACCGAGCGTCCCCTTTGAATCGCTTGTATCTTGGTCGCTGCTTTGGCATGTCGACAGGATCTTCTCGCCACAGATCCGCGCTGAACTGCCTGGATTGATGCTGCTGCTTTCTCTCGTGTTCTGAATGTGGATCTTGCATTCGACCCCCGGCATATGGCCTGTATCTTCGTTGCCGCTTCCTCTTGCTCACGTGAATGCCTCGCTTCAGATTCGCGGCGGGCGGTCTGCTCTTTCTCTCGCTCTCGCTCTCGCTCTCGCCCTCGCTCTCGCTCTCGCTCCCCAGCTTCACCCCTCTTGTGTTTCTCGGCTGCTGGTGTCTTGGTCTTCTTCACTGAGCACCCGCACTGAGCTGTTTGCAACTTGGCCTCTGCTTCCTGCCTCTCCTTGAGCCAGGATCTGTCGTTCGTTCCACGATATATTGCTTGAATCCTGATCGCCGCCTTCTCGCGCTCGACCTGCCTCTGCTTGAGCCCGGATCTCTCGTTCGTCCCACGATAGATGGCCTGAATCCTGATCGCCGCCTTCTCTTGCTCTCGTGCCCGTCGTGCTCTGCTTCCTCGGTGCAGCGCCTGGATTCGAATGGCCGCGCCTTGCTCTTGTGCTTGAGAGTCTTCCTCCTTTGCCTTGTGCTCTGATGCTTTTTCAACTTCTGCTTCTGCTTCTGCTTCTGCTTGTGTGCCATCTTGGGCTTGTGTGCCATCTTGGGCTTGTGTGCCATCTTGGGCTTGTGTGCCATCTTGGGCTTGTTTGCCGAACGCTTCGAAGTGTCTATCGCCTTCCCCTTCTGAAAGCGTCCTGCGAATCCGAGACCCACGCTGAATGGCTTGTATCTTTTGTGCTGCTTCGTTGCGCTCAGCGGCCCTCTGCGCCTCGATCTTACGAAGATTTGCATCTCGCTTCCGCTTCACGGCCTGTCTTGCACAAGATCCACGATGGATTGCTTGCAACTTGGTTGCTGCTGCCTCTTGGTCGATTGAGTCCTTCGATAGTCCCTCTTGCTCCGGAGCGCTCTCTGACGCCGGAGTATCGGTCTCCTGTTGAATGTCTTGTCGACTTGCTGGCGCCCGTGGCACCTGGCCATCGGCTGCGTCTCCCTCTCTTCTGTTTGCTTCCGCAGCCTTCGCCGGTTCGTCGCAAGGCTCCTACGGGGAGAGTAGAGTGCGACCCCTCGTAAGTCATCTTCCCCCCTGCCCCCGGAATCTGTTGAGGCAGGCGAGATACGAACCTTTGGTGTCGACTCTGGGACTTCATCGTCTGCGTTGTCGTCTTCAGCGCCCGGCGGAGCGGCTTCAATCGCGAGCGGCTTCTTTACGACTTCGCACAGCGAGATGTACGCAACCCACGTGTCTCTCTTCCGCAAGTCAGACGACGCCCCCTTTGTTTGTGGACGCATGTGTAGGTGGGTGGTCAGCGTACCCTCGAGCACTCCAGTCTGTCCGCCGGCTCCGACGCACCTTGTGTCGCAGGGCCTCGACGATCTGCTTGGTCGGCAGCTCAAGTTCCGCTTCGTCGCCCGTGACTGGATTGTAGAGGCCGATGACGTACCGCCGGACGCGATTTGGGTGCTCCTTGTCCGTTGGGGTCTCCTCCGCAGCTTTGCGATGGTAGACGCTGTAAGAGTAGTAGGCGCCGTCCAGCTTGATTCCCACGTCTCGGACGGCGTAGATCCGGATGCTGGAGGACGCCGAAAGCGTCGAAAGAGCGCGCTCCAGCTGCGGATACGATCTCGGAGGCGTTGGCAAGTAGCTCTGCTGCGGCTTGGGGGACTGGGAGCATTCCTGAGCACGGTCAAACTCCAGGAAGTGAGCACTTCTGCGGGTCTCGGCACCTAAGCGCCGCTTTGACTCACCGGGGAGGCTGACGGAGACTTCAGGCTGACGGGCATCCTGAGAAGTGGCTGGACGCGCTTCTTAGCTGACGGATCTCTCTTTGGAAAATACGTCGGGGTTCGATTCGTCTGGTTGTAGGTCGGCCGTGCCGTGGTCAGCCGCTTGAGCAGCCGAACGTTCTGCGAAGTCCCATGGCCGTAGGTATATGTGAGAGGGCACGTAGATACAACCTTCAAAGGGTTTCAAGGAGTCTCACATCTTCCAAGAGTGCTTTCTGGTCCGCCTCTCGTCGCCGCTTCCGTTGTTTACTCCGGTCCGCTTGGAACACGCTGGGCCAGACGGTGGAACTCATGCCTGGGGAACAAGGCGGGGGCGATCCCTGTGTGCACGCATGTCGCAAGCGCTCAACGAGTTGCTTCGCAGCTGGCGAGGAAGCCTGAGAAGCGAGCACCGGCGAAGGGAGGGAGGCGCACCTTTTTCTTGGGGGAGGGGCTGGCTGTCTCGTCAATGAGCTTGAGCATCGTCGTCACCAGTTTCTTGTTTCGTTGCTGAATGCGCGATTTCTGTCGTGGCCGCAAGTGTAGATCGCGTCAGCAGCGTCGACTCTCAGGTCCCATGGCCATGTACGAATCCCTTTCGACGCACCTCGTCCTTCTCCATCTTCATTCGTCTGTAGTTGTACCGAACGTGCTTCAGCTTCAAGGACTCCGGCGCAGCATTGTCGATGCTGGGCTTCACTTGCACGATCTGGATTGACATCGGGCTGTGTTAGGGATGGAGTACACTGGGCCTTGGGCTTTTCTTCCTTCAGAGCTTTCGTACTCGGCGCAGATGGCGCATGTGCTCGCGGCGGATGCTTTGCACCTCCGTCTCGCGCATCCGGTAGAAACTCATGTCGCTCGCAGCGGCCTCGCGTGGTCGCGTCACTCTTGTTCTTGCACGTTGGTGCGGCCAATTGTTATCGAGCTTTCACACGCAGCTGTACCCCCGTGGAGACACCCTGGCAGCGACGTGACGCGACGCCGCCGCGCCAGTCGAGCGTCGAGACTTGACGGGAGAGGTTTTACCGAGGTGATGTGCTCCGGAACTTGTCGGGTCCGCTGAGTAGCTCCCGGAACTCCCTGCTCCGGACTTGTGGACTTTTCTTTTTCGCCCTTTGTTCGGACTTTTCGGACTTTACGGACTTCAGCTGGGGGCTTCGGAGCCCTCCGGGAATTATCAGCTGATATCATCTTGGAATGGACTCTGTCCGATCTGTCCGTGGACGCAGCTGCACAGCTGCACCGACCTGCACACGTGGGATCTTTCAGCGTGTGGGAAGAATGCGGCGATCCTTCGCGCGATTCAGCGGCTTGCGAGATGTGATCGGCACCTTGGGCAAGACTACTGGAGAGAAGCTCCAATTGGTGGGTCTTGAGGCGAAGACTTAGCTCGTCCCGATGTCTCGTCTTCTCAGAGCCTTGCACCTTAGGGTCACTGGGCGGCGTGCCGACGAGTCTTCGACTATGACGACGTGAGGAAGTTTGGAGAGGTCACTGGCGACATGAATGCGATCCACCTGGACAAGGACGTGGCCGCAAGCGCACAGAATCCGCTCAACCTGCGGCGCCAGGTCCCGGAAGACGAGCCTCGAATCGTTCATGGCCTTCTGGTGGCCGGCCTCTTCCCCGCGCTCTTCGCAACCAAGCTGCCCGGGGCGGTGTACGTCTCCCAGGACCTGCGGTGGGTGCTTCCGCCGACTTCCTCGGCGCTGCCTTATCAGATTTCTCAAGCAAGCTTGCGCCAGGTTTCGCGCTCCCTTGGCCCTCGGCCGCGGGGTTCTTGTTTTTGTGCAAGTCAAGGAGATGCTACGGGAGGGTACCATGGCGGCACTAGACACGACGGTCCGTTGCGATCTCCTGTACCGGGGATGGGAAGATGCGAGCTCTGGGTCTCAGAGTTGAACGTGATATCTACAGGTGTATCTCGATGAGGAGCAGATGTGGTCAAAGCTGCGGTCGCTGGATTCACAAGGTGGCGTGAAAATCAGCGAGAGCCCTACTAGAGTGAGAGCGCCTATGCCTGCTGGACGCTCACTGATGCTGGAATGTAGGCACGGAAGTGGTGGACGCGGACTTCGAAGCATTCGATGCGCGCGGGATCATCAGAGGGAACGCCAAGGTCTTGCTGCCTTGAAGCAGTGGAGAGACGCAACTCTTCTCAAGGGATGCGACCGGAGTGAGATCACCCCCCTTATTCAGCGACTCTCGCCAG
>JAAMXY010000428.1:0-29248 GCA_019677205.1 Pinguiococcus pyrenoidosus | reverse complement strand
GATCACATTGCCGACAAGTTTAAACATGGATCCGCCTCATCTTGGTCGCAATCGTGTGAAGGGTTTTAGTTTGACAACACCGATCGGTCATCGGCAGTACTGCAGCGCCAACAAGTGCCGCCGTTTTCCTTGCGAAGCTTGCGCCCGCGCGCCCCCGGTCGCGCGCGTGTCGGTGGCGGAACCCTCATGGAAGCCGAAGCGCTGGTGTCGCGCGCGCTCGCGCGCACCGACGAGCTGCGCGATACGGCGCAGATGCTCATCGGGCACACCACGCTGCAGATCTCCGGCGCGGACAAGGCCGTGTCCGCGCGCCTGCTGCTGCGCGAGATCCAGAAGCACCGGCGCCTGCTGCGCGGCCTCGACCGCGACCCCGAGCCGCTCGACGCGCTGCTGCGCGCGCTGGACGCGGCCGTCGTGGCGGCGGAGCAGGTGGGCGATGGCCGCGGCTGCCTGTGTTCTCCCGGCAGATCGACACGCCGCGCCACGCGGAGGTTCCAGGGCTCGCTGGGAGAGCTGGGCCGCCGCCTGGAAGAGCTGCGCTGGAGTCTGGAGGCGCTGGAGAAGCAGGAGAGCGACGCTGCGGAGGACGCTTTGCCGGATGAGAGTCTTCCGCCCATGCTCCGCGCGTCCTACGTCCACGCCCTCCCGTTCAGCGCGCGGCGAGAGGCCACCGAGATCCTGCGCGTCTCCGCGGGCGATGCGGAGGACTTCGCGAGGCAGCTGGTGGCCTACTCCTGCTCGGTCAAGGCGGACGCCACCAACGCGGAGAACGAGGCGTTGATGGAAGTGGCCATCTGGGGCCTGCGGCGCTACTTCTTCGAGAAGCGCGTCGCCACCTCCACACTCCTGGTGCTGACGCGCAACATCCGCCAGCACCCGTCGAGGGAGCTGCGCGAGAAGTTCGTCGGAGAAGGCCTCTTCGACGGCGTGAGAGACACGCTGCGGCACCACGAGCACGCCCCCGGCGTGCTCCTCCAGGCGACCAACCTGCTGTGCAAGATGATTCGCGGGCGCAATGCCGCCCACTTCCGCGATCAACTGATGAACCTCGGCATCGCGGACCTGGTGCTCACGGCCATGGCCAAGCATCAGAGCCACGCGGGCCTGCAGACGAACGCCTGCGAGATCGTGTCGGGGCTGTCGCGCGGCAGTGAGGCGCGGAAGGAGGAGCTGATGAAGCTCGGCGTCGCCGACGCTCTCGTCGCCGCAATGTCCACGCATTCCGGAAACGCGCAGCTCCAGGAGCATGCCTGCGCCGCGATCTCGAACCTGGCGTGCGGGGACAACGCGAGGCGGCAGGTGTTCGTCTCGCTGGATGCGCAGAGGTACATCGGCGACGCGCTTCGCCTCCACAAGAGCAAGGGCCAGGTGCAGTCGAACGGCTGCGCCGCGATCGGCATGCTCTTCATCACGCAGGGGATGGGCGAGGAGGTTGCGGTGGAGACGGCCTTCCCGGAGCTGGTGGTGTCGGCTCTGCGAAACTTCAAGAAAGACCCGGGCGTTCAGGAGCATGGCTGCGGCGCCATCTGGATCCTCGCGCTGGACCACAGCGAGCTGCAGACGGAGCTGATCGAGATCGGCGCCATCCGGGTCCTTGCAAAGGCGCTGCTGCGGTACGGCGGCAAGGCCGCCATCACCATGAACGCGCTGGGCGCGCTGGCGAGCCTCGCCCACAAGGTGGACGAGCACAGCAACGGGAGGTCTCTTGCGGTGGAAGGGTCGCGGCTCATCGTTGACGCGATCCGGCTCTGCCAGGAGGACACCGCCGTTCTCGAGCAGGCCCTGAAGGCCATACAGAACCTCACGTCGGGCAGCGGCGAGTGGAAGGACGCGCTGCTCGCCCGGGATGCGGTGGCGGCGGTGCTCACGGTGATGGAGAAGCACATGGAGTGCGCGTCGCTGCAGGAGCAGGCGTTGGCGACCGTCTGGGTCATCGCGGCTTCCGTGGACAATCAGGGGCGCAAGAACGCGTACGATGTGTACGCGGGGATCGCGAGCGCCGTCGTGACCTCCATGGAGCATCACGCGGACAACGCCTGCGTGCAGGAGAATGGCTGCGGAGCGATTTGCCACCTGGCAGCGCGCGGCTTCGACCTGAAGGCCCTGCTCATCGCAAAAGGCGCGGCCGACCTCATCAACGCCTCCGTCGAGCGCTTCCCCGACAACCTGGCTCTGCGCCACCGCGCGCAGAAGGCGATCCAGGAGCTGGAGAAGAGAAGCCGCGATCCGCTCACCAATGGTGCGCTCCAGGCGCTGACCAGGGTGTCCCTCCACGCTGCCACCCACGTCCCCGTCGACGTCGGACTCACCCAAGTCTGAGCAGAACGCCCAGAATCATCGTGATCCAGGTCCGACTGCAAACGCCCGCGGCACGTCTTCATGGGTTGAGTGGGAAGCGGCGGCACCGCGGGCCATCATGCTTTCCCTTAGGATCGAGGCATGTCCTCGCATGGATCAAGTTTGAGACCAGGTCAAGGTGGCGACCGGCGGGCGATGGATCCTAGGTGAGCAGGCTGTGGGCCTGCTCACGCCCCGCCGAAACCCTCGTCAGCGCACGCAGCGAGACTACTGCGTCTGGAAGGCAACCGCGTCCCTTTCGGTTTGAAGAGCTATGAAGTTTGCCGTTTCAGGTGCGTGGCCTCCCTGTGCATTCGCAGGGAGTGCCGCGGTACGCCTCGGCAAGACGGAGCGTGAACAATCAAAGAAGCACTCCTCTTCCCTGACGCCGTTACGCTTGACGAAGAGATGGGATGAGCCAGCTCTTCGGCATCCGTTCTCGCGCGCTGACGACGCTGCTAAGTGATTCCGTGTGAGGTGAAACGAAGCAGGCTTGCCATGCAAGCTTGTCGCTTGTGCCGAGTATTTGGGCGATCTTCGAAAAGCGAAACTTCCGAAGATCTGGTTTGGTGTGGTGTGATGTGATGTGATGTGATGTGACGATTCGTCGCACCAAAGTGAGTCAGACCTTCCGCGCCGCGCAGAGCAGATGAATCGAGCGCCGATTCTTGTATCAAAATTGCTTCCTCGTAGCCATCGCCTCTCGAAGACGTCTCTCACAATCGGCTCCGCTATGCTCTTCTCTTCTCGGAGAACATGTCGTCGGAAGCGAACAAGGTGTACATCACGAAGTACAGCACCGGCACCAAAAACGCCAAGTGAACTATGCTATTACTGCTCCACGGCGTGTCGTCGCTCCGATCTTCTTCCCAGCGATACAGCAGCAACACATCTAGCTTCTTGCTGGCGTCCGGCGCGACCTCGAGTGCCCAGTCCACATCGGTAATGTCGTCGTCAAAGTACCGGAGCGTGAAGGTGATTTTGCTCACTCTGTCCCGCCCATTTAAGCTCAACCAAGGCGTCACGAAGCGGTGCTCGTCGAACGAGAACGCCACCTTGATCTCCTCGTCGGCGTCAAGCGACTCCGGCACGAAGTTTGGCGCGAACGCCACGGAACCGTCCACTAAGTAGCGCGGAAAGCTTTCGATGCTCGGTTCTGTCCAATCCACGCGCGCGTTGCCCAGCTGCGCCCGCGTGTACACCGGCACCGCATCCCCGGACGCATACGCGTGCGTCACAGGAAGCCAGATCAGGCCTCCGACCACACTCAGGAAGAGAAGAGGCGCCATTTCCTCCGCGATTTCAAACGCCCCAAAAAGGCGCCAAAACGATCGGTATCCGTCAAAATCCAGCAAACGCCAAGCTCCCTTCCGCACGATCCCTCCGTCACACAACCCCTCCGACGCCGTCAGCTGACGCTGCGAGACTGCGCGACCGCATCACCCGGTATCCGCGGGCGGATGGCGAAGACCGACATCCCCCAGCATCCCTCCGTCACAAGATCGGACTGGACCTGCATCAGCTGACCGGAAGAGCCGACGCGGAAATTCGGAAGAGACTCTCTCGTCCGCATTCGAATTTGCGCCCCTAAAGAACACGTGAGCCCGCGCTCGCGCACGGCCGGATCGCATGGACGCCAGCGGCGCGGAACGCGCAGGCGTGGCGGCGCTGCCCAGCCGCAGCAGCATCGTCAAAAGCTGGTTCTCGCACGCCGGCCGCTGTATGGAAAAAGTGCTCTTTGGCGACGAAGACGAGTAAGATCCGCGTTCCTTTCGTGGCCTTTTCGTTCCAAAAGGCGCATTCTCTCCGGGATATTCCGGGTTTTTCTCGAAAGAGGCCTTTTGGTGCTGTCTGAAAACGGGGGAAAGCACTAAAGGAGGCCTCTGCTGCTGATCCTCTGCAGGATGCGTACGTCGAACGTCGGGCCGACCGTTCCAGCAGAGAAGCAGGCGAAGGCAGCTGAGGAGAAGGACTGGGTCCTCGTGGCCTCCCCTTGAGCCAGTAGGAGAAGGCCGAGCAGGCCTTGGACGCCAGCATCAGAGCTCATGAAAGGAGAGGGCGGGAGCATGTCCGGGAACGCGCGGCGTTCCTTTTTAGCCGAGTTTTGAAGATACCGCAGCGGAGTTAGCGACATGTGATAGTACAGAGAGGCCGTCCGTCCGACAGCCGCTGAACTTCCAACTAGTTTTGTGCATCTTTGTGCTGGGCACCTTGCCGCGTCGCACGACAAACAAGCTGCAACCCAGAAGGTCCGTTTCTCGCATCTCACTCGTTGCTCTCGCATGCAAGCAAAGCGCTCACGAAGCTACCTGGACGGGGGCAGGCCATTGGGCGGCAGTCCGCTCATGCTGTTCGGGTTCATAGCGTGCGTGAACGCGGGATTCGCCTCCTGCGTGCCGGGCCGCTGACCGGCCTGATCTCGGACCTGCGCAGCAGCGTTGAGAAACGCGGGCGAGAACCCGGCTGCATTGCCTTGCCACTGCATCGGTGGAGCGTGAGGACGACCCTGCGCATGGGCCTGGGCTTGCGCTTGGGCCTGGGCTTGGGCTTGAGCCTGCGCTTGCGCCTGCGCTTGCGCCTGCGCTTGAGCCTGAGCCTGCGCTTGAGCCTGAGCTTGCATGTGAGCTTGCATAAAAGCTTCCGCTTGAGCATGCTGAACTTGCTGAGCTTGCTGCAGTTGCGCCTGGTGCCGAGCCTGCGCTTGAGCCTGCGCTTGTGCCTGCGCTTGTGCCTGCGCTTGTGCCTGAGCTTGCGCATTTATGTGGGCCTGCAACTTCATCTGCATCTGTTGCTGCTGCTGAGCTCCGAAATGCGGGTTCAGCTGCAGGCCGCCAGCATAGGCCACCTGAGACCCGGGCGCCGACTGCTGCATTTGCATGATCTCCGTCAAGGCCGGGTAGAAGGAGGTGGCAGGCATCACGGCCGCCGCGGCGGTGGGCACGGCGGTTCCCACACCGGCCGAAGCAGAGCTCTGCGAGGGTGTCGCCTGCGGCTGCTGCGAAGCCGGCGTCGGAGTAGATGGCCGCTTCACCGGCTTCGCAGCCGCCGCAGCCGCGGGCGCTTTCGGTCGTCCGTCGTAGAAGCTGATTCTGGAGAAAGACATGTTGCGAGCGTCGCACTTGCCCTTGTGGTTGAAGCCCTTGAGGCACATGGGGCTCAGCACGCAATGCAACGCGGAGCTCTTCAGGGGCTTCGCCGGGTTCGGCAGCTCATTCATGCTCAGGAGCGGCTGCCACAGGATCGCCCGGTCGAGCGCATAGAGGTGCAAGGCGAGGTCGTCCACCAGCAGCGGCTTGGGGTCGAAGGCCTGCGGCTTGTACCAGGAACCGATCCAAGGAGGCGGCACCGCGTGCTCCAGGGCCATGAGCAGCTGCTTCAGCGCAGGGATCGTCTCTGCGCCTTTCAGCTGCTCGAGCCAGTTGTGGGGCAGGAGAAAGAGCTGCGAGCCGAGCGGGTTGCCGGGCTCGTAGTCCGTCTTGCCGATGAACAGCAGCAGCGTCGCCATGCTGATGAGCTCGTTCTTCAGCTTCGACATCCTGGCGTCGAGGATGCGCCGGTTTGAGTACACGTACTTGCGCGGGATCTTCTCCTCCTCTCTCCACTTCGCGTCCAGCTTCCACGACGCCTCGAACCCGTAGGCGCGCGCCTCGTCCGACGTCGCAAGCCTCCAGGCGAAGCCACCCGTCTTCACCATGGCGGACTTGCCCTGGATCACAGCTTGCAGCGCTTCGACCGGAACTTCCGCCGCGGTGGCTGCCGACGCCAAGTCCTCGTGCACTCGCAGCAGCGTGGACGTCGCGACGTCCATCTGGGCCAGAGGCGGCGAGTTCGGCTTCCCGAGCGGAGCCGCGCTGTCGCCGTACGCGCTGCTCCGCTTGTACTTCTTCTTCCCCCGATTCTTGCACCTCTGGATCAGCTCCTCGGGCACTTTGGCGTGATGCAGGTATCGCGTCGTGTCGGCGCCGAAGGTCAGTCTGGAGGCGGTGGTCGCTGCCAGCAGCTCCCGCATGACCGCATGCCGGTTGCTTCGGATGTACCCCTCGTTGGGGTGGAAATCCTCGAGGGCATCCTCGACCTCCTCGCGAATTCGGCGGATCTCGGCTCGCTGCTCGGCTTCGTCCGGGACTTGGCGGATCCGAAGCTTCTCCAGGGCCTCCCGCTCCTGCTCGGACACCACCGTGTACTCGGTGATGCGCGCCTCTGCGCAGCGCGCGTACACCAGATCTTGCCACTGGACGTCGTCTCGCTCGGACGGCTTGAGGCTCAGGTAGCGACACGCCTGGAGCCGCAGCCAGTTGGTCTGCCTCTTGGCGATGGCGCCCCACTCGGCCCGCTCCGTCAAGGTGGCGGCGCCGGTGTTCGCCACGCCGAGATCCGGTAGCGCGACAGGCGCGTCACCACCGCCTCGCTGAGAAGGCGCGTCTCCTCCAAGGAGCGCCTTGACCCGACCTCCCGAGATGGACGCATGTCCGAGGCAGAAAATCTTCTCGAAGAGGCCCCCGTTCTGCCACTCGAGGAGCCACTTGAGAAGGCCCCTCAAGCCTGTCGCACCCGCGCCTTCGTACACCAGGATGCGCGCAGCATGAGAAGGACGGGTCTCCTTGACCACGACGAGGTCGCGGCGGCCCCCAAACGTGAGGTAAAGGTCTCCGTTGAGGATCCCAAGGATGCCGCTGTGCCGTGCCAGGTTCTTCTCGACGGCGGAGAGGCTGCGCCGAAGGACCATCCTCTGCTCGGCGTCCAGGCTGGGAGCTTCCTTGCTCTTGATGACCGCGGCTATGACATTGCTGAGAATCTCCCGGCGGCGCTGCTCCGCTTCCCAAGCCATGAGGCGCGCTGCCCACAGCGACTTGACGCAGTGCTCGAGGGCCACAAGCGCACCATTCACGGTGCTTTCGTTAGATGTGCTGAAATCGGCCCCCCAGTCGACGTCTCCGGGCCGAGGATCCGGCATTGCGCTGCCATCAGCCGCTGCTCCCGCTGGCCGCTCGGCGAAGACCCTCTCGGGCGGCAGAAGAAGCACGGCCGGAACTTCAACCCAGCGCCCATTCTTCGACTGCACATCGGAGACGATCATCTCTTCACCAGATGCCTCTGCCGACACATGGTGCACAAGTCGACTGATTGCGCACACCAAAGTGGTCCCAACAGGACACGAAACGCCTTTCAGCGGCGGAAGCGGATGCAGCTTCCTCAGATCCACTGGCTCGTGCCGCGACGGCTGAGCGCCGTCGACTGTTCTGGCGTCCTGCGGCTGCTGACGGTCGGCATTGCTTGCGTTCCGATTCTTGCTCATGTACTGCGAGATCGTCTGCGTGACACGGCGAACCTTGGCAGCATCGGTCATCTTGTTCGTCCCCCAGTCACGTTTCTCCAGGGCGCTGAGCTCCCCAGTGAGACTTCGATCGCCGTCGCCGCCACTGGGTTTCTGCGGCGGATCGATGTCGTTCGCTTTCTCCACGTCGACTTCGACGGAGCGGCGTATGACCTCCGTCCGGCTGCACACGTCGCAGAGCGCGCTCAGGACGAAGCATCGTTCATTGGTCGTCCAGACTTCCATCTGCTTCGTCTGCAGGAGGCGCAAGAGCGTGCTCAGTTCCCAGTCCGGCCTCGCGGGACAGGTCTCGGAGCTGCCAGGATAGTGATACCCAAACGTAGCAGCGTTCTGCTTGCTGTCTCGCCATCGCTTTCGCGGCACCGGCCGCACCTGATCGCTCCGCTCGTAGCACTGGAAGTTCTGAAACTTCATATCCGCCGAGGGCGTGGGATGGGGATTCACATCGAGCTGCGGCTCCGCCCAGGCCCCGAAGAACACGGGAGACCACACCGAAGGATCTCTTGACCTCGGCTTGCTCCTTTCGACGGCTTCCTCGCCACCCTTTGCCCCAGCCTCAGCCTCAGCCTGAGCCTGAGCCTGAGCCCGAGCCTCCGCCGCATTCGCATTCGCATTCGCATTCGCATTCGCATTCGCATTCGCAGGCACAGTCGCATTCGCAGGCACATTCGCAGCCTCAGCCGGCCCACCTCTCAAGGCAAAAGCCTCGTCATCCCGGGGCGGCACGTACAGCTTGGGGAACCACTCCATCAGAACCGTCTCCGTGAAGCAGGCCATAGTCTGCGCTCGATTCCAGGGATCCGAATACGGCAGAAACGCACTCTTCGCGAAGCGGAACACGCCGCGAAGATCCTCTGCAAAGGCCTTGAGATTGCTGTACGCCCCAAGCTTCCTCCGCACGGCTCCGAGGTCAGGCGTCTTCGGGGGAACCACGTCCTTGTTCCCGCCAAGCGCTTGCACGTCCAACGGTCCCTGGAAGATCACCGCCAAGGGATGGGAGATCAAGACCGCCATGACGCCAACCAGCGTTGCGGGTTGAAGCTCCGACGCAATCTTTTGCGCGGCAGCCGACGCTTGCCTTGGGCCGCTCTAGAGATGGTGGAAACGACATGTCAGTGCTAGCCTGGGACGCGCCTCGAAATAAGACAAAGCAGAGCAGGGTTGCTGCGCACCTGAGACGGCGTCCCGAAGCCGCTTCGGAGATACTTGAGAACGTCGGTGCTGGTCACCGACGCGTCCGCCCAGTAGCTCGTGTAGCACGCGACAAGTTGGTACGCCAAGCCTCCCCAGGTCAGGATGTTGAGCGGCTTGAGCCCCAGGAGATCGTGCCACTGCCGCTTGGAGGTCAGATGCACGACGTGCTTCAGTTCCAGCAGCAAGATCTTGACCAGGGCGCAGCCGATCTCATTGTACAGCAAAGCCGCGGGCTGTGGAAGCAGCCTTCTCCGATAGTTGCGCTTGATCGCACTGCTGCTTGTGTCTTGCTCGCGAGTAGCGTCCTCCTTGTCAACGGCTGCGTTTGACGATGCCGCCGAGGAGTCCTTCGCTGCGGGCGCGGCATCCTCGGTCGTGCCGCCGGTCCCTTCGCTCTTCGTCCCTGCCTTGTCCTCCACTTTCGGTGCGGTGGACGGCTCCGGCTTTACCACCTGCGGAGGCTTTGAGACGCGACCATCCGGGCTTGATGCACCCGCTTCCGTGCCGTTCTGGGCGTTCGCAGATTCCGCAGCAGAACGAGAGGCGTCTCCGCTGTCCTGTGCTTCCGCCTTGACTGCAACGCTGCTGCTGGAACTTGCTCCAGGATCTGCCGACGCTTTGGGGCCGTTCGCGCTCGCTACGGTCGGCAGCCGCGCCTCACCAGCCGATGCTTTCACCTCTTTCGATTTGGCGGCCCTCGCCGTCCCCGCCGCGGACATCTCCGGCTCGACTTCTATGCCCAGAGCTTCCCAGAGCTGTGCGGCGGATATCCGTAGGATCCCCATCAGCCTTTCAAATCGAGAAAGGAAGTCAAGGATCTTCAGGTACCACTCGCCGATGGAAGCGCCTTGAGCGCGAAACTGCATCTTCGCTGTTGGCTCTGGGTAAGCCCCTGCCGCACCCGCCGCTCCCGAGGACGACGGGCTGCCCGATGCGCGATGGGGAAACGCTAACACTGTTTGACTATGCTTCCTATCCCAGTATCCCATGGCCCTTTCTAAGGTCCTCGCGAGTCTAACCATATTCTCGAGGCTCTTCCTATTGGCCGCCTCGGCCACTTGAATGAGGGCGTGGTCGTCGGACCCCGCGCTCAGACCGACAAAGGTGTACGCCGAGCACTTCAGCGCGTCGGTCAACCCCTCGATGCGACACTTGATCTCGGGGATCTTAATCCCGAGAAGGCTGTGGCCCTCGACCAGCTTATCAGGGTCTTCGGACTGCTTCAGCTTCGCCCTCTGCGCCCGGATTCGCTTCCTGAGCTGCGAGCCTCGCGTCCCAAAGTCTACGTTCTCTACGGACACCCGCTGCGCTTCTGCCATGCTCCGGCACCGGAGCCCAAGCGGGCTCAAGAAGTTCCTCGTCACGCCGGAGCCCTGGCTGACTTGCTGGCTCCAGCCCCGCTCAAGACCCTCCGCAGTGATGGGCTCCCAGTATGTCTTCATTGGCTGCCCGTCCAGGCCAATGTACACGGCCTCCGACACGGCCCCCTTGGACTTCGTCGCGTCGCGGAGCCCGCTCTCGTTGAAGGGTCGGGAGCATCTGACGCATCGCCACGAGCTTCCCCGTTTCAGGCTGCCGACACCCTGCTCTGCTGCGACGCACTGTGAGTGGTACTCATCGCCGCAGACCGCGCAGGTCATGACGCTGTCCGCCGCCTTGTTGCCGCCGCCGGGAGCGCTTGGACCGGTTGCCTGCGTCTCCCTGCCGCAGGCAATGCAGCCGGTCAGCTCCGGATTGAAGCGCCGGAGCCACCGCCACTCCGTCCACGCGCCGCTGGGAGGCTCGACGGGGCCATCTCCAACGCGGATCACACTGGCGTCTGGCACGTTGACGACCCAGTGGGAAAACAGCAGCTCAAACATCGCCGCCATCCGGGCAGCCAGCGCATGCAGGTCCGATCCCTCGGCGTTGTACGTCATGCAGTTGGTGAAGATCAGCCTGACGTCCTCTGCAAAGTCGTACTCCGTCGGGTAGTTGCCGTTGGCCAAGTTCTCGTGCACTTGCATGAGGCACATGGGGTCGTTGATGTACTTCCTATAATCTGTCACTATTGCCTCATCTACCGGATCGAGAAACACCCCGCTGCCCTCGTAGGTCACCAAACGGTTTAGGACGCAGCGGCACCGCTCCAATCTAGGCAGCGGAAAGGGCCAAGGAGCATTAGGACAAGGAAAGCAACTGCCCGGAGCGGCGGAGGTTTTCAGTGGAGATGCTGCCATCGGACTCACCTCGAGGCAGCTAGCCCAACGAGGCGGCGGAGCGCACCGTGGACCTTCTCTAGAACCTGCTTCGGATTCGCACAGTGGCCCAGGGTCGTCACGCCGCCCCCTCCGGCGCCGCCACCCCCAACCGTCGCAGAAAACTTTGGCCCCGAGTGATCTGCGATAATCTCCGACGTGATCTCAAGCAGGACTCTCTTCATGGGAAACCCCCTCAGTCTGGCGAGAAGCTGCTGAGGCAGACGTTGCTCATGGACCCCTCCGACCACTCGGGGTGGCGTGGCACAGGACACGAGAAGCACGGACTTGTACCCCGGCGGATAGATGGACTCCGCGGTGTAGTAGCGTTGCGATCGACAGCTCCCGAAGCTCACGACTCTCATGTCCTCGGTGAACATTGGAAGGTTCGTGGCGGCGAGCAGTTGCCTCGCCTGAGCGTGAAGACGTTCCCGTTCCTCAGCCGGCTGTGACGACACGGGGGCGACCCTCAGGGAAACGTGGTGGCCGCCCTCCCGCCCTTCCCCACGCGGCGACGACGACGACGACGACGATGGCGGCCTCGATTCCGGCATCGTCGGACTGACACGCTGCTCGCGCGCCGTCAGCGAGATGGTCGTCGTTCCCGCGTCTGCCCGATGTCCAGCAGTCTCCCTCCTGCCGTCTGCTGCCATTGGCTTCATCCGAATCTTCAGCTTTGTTCCTCCGCCGCCGCTCTGCGGCCGAGGTCTTTTCGTGCCTGCAGTCTCTGTCCTCTGCAGCGAGGCCGGCCTCTCGGTCGCCTCTCTTCCGCCCTGCTGCGCGGCGTCTCCCTTGCTCGGCCTCTTGCGCTTCTTGCCGCTCACCTTGGCCGCTTTGGTCATCGCTTCCTCAAAGGCCTGCTCCAGCCCCGTCGCCCAGGTGCAGATGTCCGACGCCGCGTCGTTGTACGTGCGGCAGTTGGTCCAGATAAGCTGAGCGTCCTTGCGGAAGGCGTCCAAACTCCTGTAGGAATCCAGCTTGGCCCCGAGCGTCTCCAGATCCATCGGCTTCTTGATCAAGCGAAAGTAGCCCGGCGCGATCTCCTCAGTCACCGGATACACGAAGGGCTCCGCGAAGTCACTGCGCCTCAGGGCAGCATACACCTCCCGAATCTGTAGATAAGACGCCGGCACACTTGTGAGTCGCAAACCCAGGTAGATCCGAGGGCAGAATCCGGGGAAGGGCAGAATCCTTGCTCACAACATGCACCGAGCATCGATCCGCAAAGACCCAAAACCCCTCAGCGCCACAAACGTCACGCGGTGCTTCCGCCAGCTCTACGCGACCCTCTTCCACGCAGCTCCTCCAGTTCCGCAAGGTCGCGAAGATCGCGCGAGGTGCCACTCGACGACGCCGCTCTTCATTTTGGCGCCAAAGCCTTTGAACGTCCCAGATTACGTGGTGAATTACCTGAGCCGCGACGCCGGCCTTCTTGGAGCCTCCGCGGCCTCCATCGGCGCCGGAGGCGCCGCGCGAGGGCATCGCGAGGCACTTTGACGCCAAGCGGGCGTCCAGCTGCTCCGGCGGGTCGCAAGATTCGGCGTGTGGCGGGAAATTAGCCGGTGGCGCGCAACCGCGAAGGTTTGAGACAAGATGGGACCGAAGGACCTGCGCACGTGTTTCAAACAAGGAGCTTTGGTTAAGACATTTAAAGAAGAGGTGGATAGGAAGCCTTGAGGAGATGTTTGAATTTCTGTACGGGCCGCTTGAACGCTTGTCCATTGCGATTGGCTTGGCGCTGCAACCTGCCGCGCAGGATCGATGTGGGAAAGGATCTCGGCGGGAGTGAACCTGCTTCGAAATGGAGGAACGAACGGATGAAAATAAGAGCAGCTGCCAGAACGGTTACGTTTGCATCCAGCTGCTGCCTTATGGGTCAATAGCAAACGTTCCACGTTTTCAAACATGACGTTTCGCTTTGCACTAGAGAAGACTCAGATTCAACGAAACTACTTCACTCCATATGAACTGTTCAGAACATTCTTGAAACGTCCCAAGTTGCACCTTGGCGTCTTTTGCGCCATAAAGAATCCCCTAAAAACCCTGTTGCGTCGCCCGAAATCGCGCGTAGAGCATCACACCGTAGGCCCTTACTCTAGGATGAGGGCAGCGGAGGCTGACGAGCAGCAGCTCCATGATCAGCTGCGTCGCGAGAAGCAGATCCGCCTGGACGCTGCCAGGGTCCGATCTGCCATTCCATGCGCTCCCACTTCACTAGCCTAATGTTTTCCCCTTCTTTCTTTCTCGCGATCTTGTTGTGTCAATAGAGGCGGCGAAAGCGGATGGAGAAGGCGCAAAGGGAGGAGAGGGAAAGCGTGCAACGCCGAACAGAGGCCCTTGAGAGGCGGAAGGAGGAAAAACGCCAAGGTGCTCTCCTTGCTTCTTGCCTGATGCTTATTATCCTTTCTTCTCCCCGGCCTTCGCATCCCCCTTTGAGTCCTCTGCATCTGAGGTCTCTCTACTTGAGGCTGTGAACTCAGCTGTGCTTCTCATCCCTGAGACATCTCGGAAAGCACATCTCAGAACTCTTATTGCTTCTTGCTTCTTGCTTCTTGCTTCTTGCTTCTCGCTTCTTGCAGAGAGCGATCGGCTGCGGCGACAACTCCGCCAGGGAAGGACTCCGACCTCGGCAATGCCGCGAATCCCAGTCGAAAAGGCCGCTTCCATTGATGTCGACAAACAGCGGCGGGACAATGGAGAGAGGCTCCCCCAACCGGCAGCGGGCAGCGCCATGGCCAGATTGCAGCAGTTTCAGGAAGAGGACATCGCCCCGGACGCGGCACTATCGTTCGACTCCTTTCTAGACGTCGGCCCAAATGAAGAGATGGAAGCTCTACAAGTTCCAGAGGTGCCAGAGATCTCCAGGGCAAAAGATAACGTCTCGGAGCTGGCTGCTCTGCGGCAGCACTATGCGCGGATGGAGAGGATCGAGGCCAACACGCCCAAGGAGCGGGAAGATGTGGAAGAAGCGACCCATGCGGCAACGACTCTTGAGCAAAGGCGTGGGAGCAGTCACCGGCAACCTCTCCAAATGGACGAGACGGACATGCGGATCCCATCCCGAAACCAGACGCGCAGTCCAGAGCGGAGCTGCGAGACAACGCCCGCTCAAGTCCGGTCCCTCGCGCTGTCCGTCGCAGCTTCTGTGGATTCCTTGCTGCTCGTCCCGGAGATCCCCGAGACGGCCCAGATGAACGTCGATCCACTACAGCAAGACCTCGAAGACACCGTAGTGTTTGACGCGGAGAAATCGCTCTCCGAGTGCAACCCAGCATCGCTCATCAAAAGCCTCCGCCTCTCGGTCGAAGCGCTCGCGATCGCTAGGATGGAGAGTGCCATGAGGTACCCATCACCACTGATCTTTTCTAGTGTTTCCCCCCCCCCCTGTGCCTGAGGTTCTAATAGCCCTTTGCCTTCTTCTGTAGAGCTACAGAATTGGCGGAAGAGGAGGTCCGACAGCTGCGGGACGCACGGCGCTCTTCCGAGCCGATGGCGCTGGCGTCGAGCCAAGAGCAAGAGGCCACGCAACCAAACCGGCCAACCGGCGATGCTCCACCTTCACACCGGGAAGAACGCTGCGAGCTGCAAGAGGAAGAGGACGCCACCGGAATGGAAGGAATCGTGGAGGATTTCGAGCCTCGACGTCCTGAATGGAACCCGGAGATGGAGCCGGAGATAGAGACGGACCCGGAGCTGCAGCCGCAGTCGGAGCCAGAGGTGGAAAACGATGCTCGCGAGCTACCCGACCTTCCCATGGGTCCCGAAGTGCCCGAAGAGCTCTGTGCGCTGGAAAGTTGGAGCGGCGCCAGAGAACCACTGCGATCGCACGGAGGCGGCAGATACTCGACGCCGACCACGAAGCGTTCACAGAGGGAGAACGCGCCACCATCGAGCTATGCTGGTACTCCGACGACAGCGTCGAACACGCCGTCAAGCTCCTACCTGCAGAACCTGCAGCGACGGCAGAGGGCCATCACCCACGCCCAGCAGCGGGCGCAGCGCCGCTTCCGAGAGATGCAGAAGGAGAAGAGCCTTCAGGAAGAGAGATACGCCGCGGAACAAGAGAGGATTCAGCGGCAGCAGCATGAGGACCGACTTCGAAGTCGCTTCCAATCGCCTGGATCTCGCGTGAGGCCGCGCCGAACGCCGGGGTCCAAGTCGCGTGCCTCGTCCGAGAGGAGCGTCGCTTCGACACCAGTTGCCGTCGGAGACCGTCCGCGCTGGGGCAAAGGCAAAGTGGATGTCAAGCAGCTGGAAGCCGAGTCTCGCCGGTTGCGTGCCAAGGCCTTTGCAGAGGCCGCCAAAAAGAAGAACGCCGAGGAGAAGGCCGCGAGGGAGCGTTTGAAAGCAGAGCGCCTCGCGGAGAAACGCCGACGAGCAGAGGAAGCGTCCAAGCGAGAAGCTGCCTTGGCCGCACAGGCAGCAAAAGCGGCGCAGGTGAGTGTCACTCGGAACCATCCTGCTCCATTTTGACCTCCTTCATGTTCTTTTGGCTGCTGCTGCTGCTGCTGCTGTTGCTGCTGTTGTTGTTGTTGTTGTTGTTGTTCTCTTGTTTTTCGGATGCTGACTGTGCGTTGTGAACTTCAGATTGCGGCCTTGGCTGCCGTAGAGATGGCGGAGACGGCTCAGCAGCGATCAAGAGCTTCTCAAGATACCTTGCTGCCCGCTCAGTCGAGGCGGAAAGGTGCCAGTCTTGGTCACCCTGATGGCGCCCGATACTCACAGCCACGACTGGAGGCGGTTGACGGGCAGCATCTGCACAGCTCGAACCTGGAGGTTGCCTTTCAAGTCGCCGCCGCGGCGGACGGTGCCGCCCGACTTGCAAATGCTTCCGTCAAGCACGACGAGCACCGCCAACGGCAAGCGGACGGCGCAACGCTCTTCGCCACCTTAAACTTGGAGGAGGAGAAGCTGAAAAAGTCGCTGATGGCGCTGGAGCATCGGCTGAAGCGAGTCAGCGCGGACGAAGTTGCCGCCTCGGCAGCGGTGCGGCCGAGGATGCCCGCACGGTCCAAGCCCGCCAACGTGCTGCCCAGTCGTCGTCAGCGACTGCAGGCGGGACTGGCCGCCGGAGCGCCTCGCGCCACAACCAACGCTTCTGGTTCGCGATGGCAGGCGGACACAGCAGAGAACATGGGCAGATGCGAAGATCCCCACAAAGGCCGGGTGCAGCACACGAACTTGGCGTACATGCTCCTGACATAACTCGCGTCTTTGATTCTTGTTGCCAAGTCTTGTTCTTGTCAAATTCAACGCAAAGAGAGTCCTCGCTTCGTTTACAGCCCTTCGTTTCATCTTACCGTCACAATCCTCACAAGGTGTACTTCGCTTGCGCCGCCGCCTTCCAAAAGCTGGCTTTGCCAGCGAACCACACGCCTCCAAAACCCCAACAAAGCAGATATGCAAACCTGCTGCACAACGATGCCCGTCCCCCGGGGCGCCTGTCCCCAACCAATGCATCTTACGCCGTCTCTTCGTCGCAGAGTCCCCTCAGTTCCGCTGCCAGGCGAACGATCTGAAGGGCCCCGGACCGCAGCTTCTCCGTTTCGCGCACGGTCAATCCGAGCTCCTTCGCAACTTCTCGGATGCGAAGGTGGCGGGGCCCCTTTGGCGGCCTCAGCTGCCCTCTCCAGATGTACGACATGCCGAACTGGCAGCACACCACCGCTTGCTCCTTCTCATTGAGCAGATTGCGGATGGCCTCGGCCACGGGATGGAAGAAGGCGCTCTCCACGTTTCTGCTGAAGGAGAACCTTGCGATCTTGGACGACGTCTTCTCGACGTTGAAAGAGGGCTCCTCGGCAAGCTTCGTGGTCGGGTCAAGCCTCTTCGGCCGGCCTCTGCCCCTCTGGACGCTTCCTTGCGGCTCCGTCTCCAGCGGCCGCTTCATCCAGTCCAGCTCCGCCGCGTACTCCAGCGCCGCCACGTGGGAGACGTTCTGGGTGATGGAGGGGGAAAGCGAAAGACCGACGAGAAGCATGAGAATCAACAGGAAGGTACAGGCGCGACGTTGTGTCCAGTCTCATATGGACGCACCTCGGTCTCTCTGAGATGCTCTTCGTCACAGAGGTCCCAGGAGAAGTCGCTGAGGTCGACCTCAAAGACGCCGATGCCGCGCAGTTTCTCCACTTGGGCCGTGGACAGCCCCGCGTGCGCAGCAAGCTCCTCCGGCGTGGGCTCTCGACCCAACGCGCTCTTCAGCACGAGTCTCGACGAGAGGATGCGGGTGAGGACGCGGGACGTCTTGACGGGAATCCGAATGGTGCGCGAGTCTCGCCGAAGCGCCACCGTCACTTTCTCCCGCACCCACCAATTGGCGTAGGTCGTATACTTGACGCCTCTGCTCGGATCATACTTCTCCGCCGCCGTGTTGAGCGCCATGACCGCTTCGTGCAGGAGGTCATCATGCGTCGGGAACGAGCCCGACCGCATTCCCGATGACTTCTTCGACATTCTCGCGATCGCAGAGGCAATCCTGGGCCCAGCAAAGCCACGTGAGGTGTGCGACTACAGCTGCAGACGGGGCTTCCCAGCTTCACCTACCCGAGGTTCTTCTCCATGAGCTCTCGCCGGGCCTCCTTCGCTCGTTGCTTGGCCTCCTCCAGATCCTCAAGCTCCCACCCGAGCTTCCTGGCCAGGTCGTCGCGGCCCGCCTCCAGGTTCCGCTTCCTCAGCTCGGCCTCCGCAGCCGCAATCTCGAGTGCGCGGCTCAAATCCTGCTCCTGAGACTCCCGCAGGCCCGAGAACGTGTCCTCGGTCTGCTTCGACGTGGAGAAAAGGCGCCGGCCCTGGTCCTTGGGCGTCCTCCTGGCGGCTCGGGCATGCAGCTTGGGAGTCAAACACAAAAGGCACTGGAAGACACAGGAGCAACGAAGGTTTTAGAGGCAAAGCATCGAAAACAAGCGGGGCGTTCTGGACGCCAGAACACCGCAGATATCCTTCGGGGGGGGAAAGGTCCAAACTTACCAAGAAAACCACGAAGCGATTCGCTCGCCAAAGGCCTCCCGACGTCGGCATCCTAAGGCAGAGTCGCTCGATGAGTCCTCGTAGCTGAGCCGAGGTGGCCGGAGCCCCAGAGCTTCCGCGGAGGCGGCGAACATAAGCTTTGGCGCCGGTTCCCCGTCCGCAACCAGCCGCAACGAGTGTCATCCGTTCACAGCGCCGCAGTCTAGGGCTCAACTTGAGCCTCAACCTTGGAGAGTACCTGTGCGTTTGTGGACAGCTTTCTCAAGGTCGAAAGTCCCACCAAAAAAAAAGGAGCGCCAAAGCGACTTTTCCGCGCCAGCGCGCGCGGACTGACGAGAGAAGCTTCGGAGAGCGGCGCGGACTTGGCGCACTCGGAGGTGTTATGGAGCTCTAGGGCAGGAGGATAAATTGGAAGCAAAGGTGATTGGTTGGAGGCAGCCGAGCTGAGATTTGCAAAATGTTTTGAAGTGGGCCAAGAGGACGAGGTGATTGGTGGAGATGATCGGGGGAGCCAATGATGGAAGGCAGCTTCTGGAGCAGCTGCGGAAGCGCGTGGATGACGCTGCAGCAGTTGTGTTTGGTGAACTGTCCTGAGTTGGTCAAGCTCTTGTTTTCAGCTTTTCTTATCAAGCCATACCATGGTATTTCCCACGACATCAAGTTTTCAAAAGTCTTGACAGTTCACTCAGTCCTGCAACAGTTCCCCCTCAACTTGCCGAGGCTTCGAGAACCTTCTTCAAAACCTACAGCCTTCCTTCAGATACCTTTTACATGAGCCTTGAGAGAGGTTCCTACCACGAGCCAATCAGCGTCTCCATCCGTCAGATACCAGAAGCTTCAACTCTGCCGCAGAAGCCAGATCCGCCGCGCGGCAGTCCCCGCCTCATCCAAGTCAACCCCACCATGGAGCCCAGGAGTGCAGCGGAAGTCGAGGGCGACACCGTGGGAGAGGTCTTCACCGTCTGCACCACGGCCGAGGGCCTTGCCGTCAGCGGCTACGACGTGACGACGTACTTCGACAGCGAGGAGCCGGTGAAGGGCGACGAGGGCATCCGCTCCGAGTACCAGGGCGCCACCTACCTCTTTTCCACCGAGGAGCGCAAGGCCATGTTCGAGGAGAACCCCGAGAGCTTCGCGCCGGCCTTCGGCGGCTTCTGCGCCAAGGCGGTAAGCGAGAACGACGTCTTCTGGGTGAACCCCAAGACCTTCATCATCCAGGACGGCAAGCTGCTGCTCTTCTACAACGACGAGGACAAGCTCAACACGAAGGACATGTGGCTGGACGAGAAGCTCGCCTGGGGAGACGGCACCCACCCAGACGGAGCGGACGCAGCCGAGAGGCTTCGCGCGGCCGAGGAGTTCTGGGCCAGCGGCCCACCGGCGGTGAAGCAAGTCGGAGGCGGCCGCCAGCCTTCGGAGGAATAGTAGAGGCGTTCTCCAAAAGATTCGCAGAGAGGCTGCGCTGCGCAAAAAAAAAATGATTCACTTGCTCTTCAATGCTTTGTCGCATGGATTGCTCCCGCTGCCAGAATCTCGCTCAAGATGCCGTACGCGTTGTCCCTGGCGCTTCGAGCAGGGCTCACCTCCACGGCGCGGAACCTGCGCAGCGGCATCATCAGCGAGTTGAACGTGTGCCCGTCCATCTGGACATTCTTCCGCAGCTCATACGGCGCGACGTGGGCCTCCCCTTGCAGTGGCGACAGGAACAGGTGATACAGCTGCCCGGCGAAGTCGCGGTTGCACAGCTGTGCCAAGATCGCTTCGGCCTTGCGGACCTTTCCTGCGTCTTCCGTGACGTGGGACGTCCACATGCCCCAGTCCGATGCTGGCCAGATCGACAGATACTTGCTTCTCTGCACACTCCTGTACTCGATCTCACCCACGTCCGCGATCAGCTCCTCCAGCGCGTGCAGCAGACGCACCCGTTCGATATCGTCCCTCGACAGCCCTTCCTGCATGCCGGCACTGGGATGGGCCTTCCTTTTCCACTCGCGCTGAGCGGCCGACACATGCCGCCCCTTCCTCACCGCAGCTGGCTGCACCAGCATCCTGGCATCGCCCGGCACGACACCGGTCGCGAGGGCGATGGCGGAGCTGCCGTCGGCATACACAACGGCTTTGGCAGTGCCATCTTCGATCTCTGCGGACGCTTCCCACTTTATGAAGCGCTTCTGCCTCGTGGCCGCCGTGTCTCTCGTCCCTTTGCATCGGCACAAACTAGTTTCTCTCCGACCGCTCTCGTGACTGGGCCCAGCTCGACTCGGCTCCGCCTTGGCGCCGTCTCGACGCTTCCCACAGCGCCTGCAAGCAAGCCACACTTTGCAAATCTTGATCTTCACGATGGTGGCGCGGACCCTGGAGATGATCCTGCCTGGGTCCTGCGATTCGCGCTGTTCAGATGCGGATGGCTTGACCAGCTCCCAGAGCGCCGTGGCCTGGCGGCACTTGGCGTCTTCAAGCAGCTCCTTCTTCCGAACGCCACACATTCCGATTGGGGTTTCCCTCGGATCTTCGGCAAGGTTTTCGTGCGTCTCGAGTTTCCCTTGTCCAACGAAAAGCGTGTCTTGGGGCTGCTCTGCCACATCGAGATATCCCAGAAGATGGATGGCCTGCTTGCGGACTCTCCAGTACCTTTTGCCGCCCTTGTCTTGCGCCTTGCACAGACGTGCGTTCGTGAAACCTACCACGTACCCGGGAGCGAGCCACTCCGGTGACGGCCGTTGCGTCCATCCGTTGCTGAAATCAAACCACTTCGGCCCCTCGATGAAGAACTTGGCCTTCATGCCGTCGTGGCCCGAGCCAAACTCGGTCAGGGATGCGACCGCCTTCATTCCGCCCTCTTCTTCTGTGCTCACACTCGCAATGACACCCCACACGCTGTACAATCCGCATGCCTGCCCGCTCGCATCTGACAGGGGAAGAAAGCCACCTGTCGGAGAGGGCGAAACTCCATGTGGCATCTTTCCGGAAGGGCAAAGGAAAGCAGACGCATCCACGTGAACCATGCTCTGCCTCACAGTCAACAACTTCGATTCCGCGTTTCCCCCTTCCAGCCGGTCGGACGCCAGCCGCAGCAGCAGAAAGAAGAGCCGGTACCCTTGGACAGGTGCGCTGCCATCCCTCCCACAGACGTCTTCTGCCCAGCTTGCGTTCTCTAGAAAGCGCTCCGTCGCTTCCCAGGTCGGAAAGGCGAAGCCATCTCCACGCAAGAGAAGGACTTCACCAAGCCACACGTGGTCCTTTGGAACTTGTGCACCTTTTGGCAAACTCTGAGGGCCCCTGCCTGTGTCTTGAGCCGTAGCTTCTCTACGAGGGGTCCTACTTGAGGAACCAAAGGACAGCAGCCAGATCGGAGGCTGGCCGCTGTGCTGCTTCGCTTGCTCTGAAGCCGACGGCAAGGCTAAGCACATCGGCACGACCGCTTCGGTAGCTTTGCCCAAGACGGCCTCTGCTGCTTGCAACTCCAACGCTGCGTCGGGGTCCCAGCTATTGCGTCTTTCATCGCCCGGCGCCTTTGCGTGGAGGTGACGAGCGTTGGCGTAGACTATTTGGCACTCCCCTGGAGTGTCGTGCTCCAGAAACTCTTTGTACACGTTCCTCTCGAAGTGTCCGCACTCGCAATCGCTGTCGTCGTACGCTGCACCTGCACACGCTCGCTCGATTGCCCGCACTAGCTTCTGGAGGTCCCAGCTCCTCAGGCCGCCCCACGCTGTGTGAAGCGCTTGGAGGGCGTCCAATTGGTACAGATATCTTGAGATGCACAAGTCAGGCGGACATCGGAAAAGCAGCTCGTGATCTGGCAGTCGCGGGAGAGGCATTCTCGCCTTCGTCTCGCCACAAGGGCCAAGCGCGGCGTCTTCTATGGCCGACCTTGAGCACATCGCCAGCCCGCGGAGCTGCCCCCTCAGGTACACGGGATGCACGTCCCGCAAACGAACTACCTGGCCAGTCTTCAACGTCGTTCCCGAGCAGAAGGCAGTGAAAAGAGGGACGTCAGCATCCAACAGGTGGATCCTGGCCGCGGGAAACGAAGCTGTCACCGTCCCTTCATAGTCGATGGTCCTGCCGTCCCACGACTCCCACCGAGGTCTCTTCCGACTGCCTTCGCCGCTTCGGAACAGAAAATCGCCAACTTTGGATCGCTTTCGAGAGGCGTTCTCCTTTTCCTGCTGGCTATCAGTGCCGCCTCGCAAGCGAAATCCCTTGGCAATTTCGGTATGCTTGCTGGACAGCTTCGAAGCGCTTGTCCGCCAAGACGCCGGCTCGATCTCAACGTTGTCTACGCAACGCAGGCCGTAGCGCTGCAGAGGACTGTGCATACACAAGACAGCGAGCTTGAGACCCCGGAAGCGCATCCGCTTGCCGACCTGGTGTCGGAGAGACGTCCACATGACCTTGGAGACGTCGTTGATGCCGATGAGATAGCACACAACGCCCTCGTCCGAGTCTGCACCGGGAAGAGGCTCGAACAGCTCTGCCAGTGTGTACTTTGCGCCATCCGCGCTCTGAAGCATCGGAGACACCGCCCGAACGGTGCCTTCCACATCAACAACTTCGGACTTGAACGCCTTGAACTCATGGAGCCTTCGGTACTCGGCCTCCAGGAGCGAGAGCGAAGTGGAATGGCCCTTTGCGCCGCGACGAGGCTCACCAGACATCACCAGAGACACTTCATCTGTCACTCCATTTCAGGACGGAAAACGACGGAGGAATCCGTTTGGCGCTCGATTTCTGGGAATCCCTTTCTTTCGGCGCCTTTCGCGGCGGCGCTGAAGCTCGAGGCAAGAGTCAGCTGATCACTGCAGTTTGAGCCAATGGCAGAGCTTCCGATCAGAGATTGCGGAAATTCATTGGATAGCATCAAATTTTAATATATTGTCAAACTGTATCCCGAACGTTGTTTTGGCGGGAAAACGCGAGTTGGTGTCTTCGCCTGTCGTTCAAAAGCGCAACTGCGCGCGTCTTTCGTCTCTTCATCCGACGCTTTTCTGACCATGCAATCTTCGCAAACGTCGAGCAAGTCGGAGCAGAAGGCTGCGCCACCGCTCACCTTGGAGAACATCCCACTGGCGTTTCCGTTCGAGCCGTACGACGTGCAGCGCAAGTTTATGACGGCTGTGTTACGCGCGCTTAAGGGCGGCCAGAACGCAATTTTGGAGAGTCCGACCGGCACTGGCAAAACCCTGTGTCTCTTGGTCAGCACTCTGGCGTTCAAGACGTGCCAGAAGCACGGCGGTCCTATCGTGTATGCCAGTCGGACGCACTCGCAGCTGAGCCAAGTCGTCAACGAGCTCAAGAGAACAGACTACAAGGTGTCCGTGTCGCTTCTCGCCAGCCGCGAGCAGCTCTGCGTCAAGAGCAGCGTTCGCAAGCTCCAAGGGGGCCGTCAAGTCGCGGCGTGTGGCGCGCTAACGAAGAAGGGAAAATGCGGGTTCAAACTGGGCAACGAGAAGCACGTTCACACGCAGGAGATTCTGGACGTCGAGGAGCTGGCCAAGAAGGGCATTCAGGAGAGGTGAGATTCAGAAGTCAGAAAGACGCTGATCCCGAGCTTGTGGAGTCTTACATTCGAACGCATGCGTTCCCAAAGGGTGTGTCCATACTATTTGCAGCGGGAAACCGCCGAGAGAGCCGACCTTATCCTGGCGCCGTACAACTATCTCTTGGACCCGAAGTACCGGAATCAGCTGCGCATCCCGTGGAAGGACGCGATCGTGATCTTCGACGAAGCGCACAACCTGGAATCTGCTGCGGCCGATGCAGCCTCGTTCAGCATCACCTCTCACGACGTCGCCGGCATGATCCGCGAGGTGGACGAGCTCCGCGCGAGGATTGAGGAGCCTGGGTATGACCCAGAAAGGAGCACAGTCTTTGGCGGTGATCTGTGCGCCGAGGAGCTGAACGTCTTGAAGGTGCTGACTGTCAATCTTGAGGATGCCATGATGCAAGCCCCGCTCAAGGAAGGCTTTGGCATCACGATGCCCGGGGAGTTCATCTTCGCGTTCTTGCAGCGCTGCCAGATCACCGAGCAGAACATCTACGCGATTCTCGCGGCGCTGCGGAGAGCTCAAGATATGTACTACGTCATGAAAGATGATTTGACGGTTGGCGTGGGGGCGACTCTGTTCTCGACGCAGAAGAGGGCGACGTCGGCCTCAGGCAGTGGGAAGCTGAACCTAGAGATCCTGGACAAGGTGCTCCGATCCATCTTCCGGCCGTCTCCGACGGAGGGGGAGCTTTCGCTGGAGAACTCAGATGTCGAGCATGCGAAGCGCATTGCAGCCATGTACCGAGTGCACATCTGCGAAGTCGATCGCAACGGGCAGCCCTTCCAGGACGGCGCGAGAGGCACTGGCCGGGGGCCGCGACCAAGGATGCTCGCGTACTGGTGCTTCAGTCCGAGCATTGCGCTGGAGGAGCTGGAGGCTCTCGGGGTTCATAGCTGCATCGTGACATCTGGGACGCTTTCTCCGATTCCGAGCTTCGCCGCTAGCCTAGGTCTGGACTTTGGGCAGAGGGTATCCACCGATCACGTCGTCCCGGCCGCCAACGTCTTTGTCGGCATCTGTGGGAAGGGCCCCGGCGGCCAGCGGCTGTCCAGCGATTTCCGCCGGCGGAACACCACGGAGTACCGGGTGGAGCTGGGAAAGTGCATCAGCCGCGTCTCGGCGATAACGCCGGGTGGGATTCTCGTGTTCTTCCCGAGCTTCTCCGCGCTCGAGGACTGTCGCCACTGCTGGGATAGCCGGGGGATCCTAAGGCAGATTCGAGAGCACAAGGAGACGTTCTTCGAGCCAAAGTCGAGATCCGAGATGCAGGAGATCATCGAAGGGTACAACACCGCCTGCAAGAACCGCGGAGGAATTCTCTTCGGGGTGTGTCGCGGGAAAGCCTCCGAGGGCGTGGATTTCCGCGACAATCGTGCCCGGCTTGTGATCGTCACGGGCATACCGTTCGCGCCGGTGAAGGATCCTAGAATTTGCGCGCAGCGCAACTTCATGGATGATACGTCCAAGGTGAGAAGCGAGTCGGTCAACGGTACGCAGTGGTACATGCAGAGTGCGGCGAGAGCCGTCAACCAGGCTCTCGGGCGCAGTATTCGGCACGTCCAAGACTGGGGCGGGATGCTCATCTTGGACGAGCGCTACAACTCCAAGGAGCAGAAGAAGAATCTGACGGCCTGGATTCGGAAGCTGACCGAGGTGTATCACAACTTTGATACGATGGAGGCCGAGCTGGCCTCGTTCTTCGACAAGTTTCAGAAGAGTGCCGCCAAGGCGAAGGCTAGGGTGAGCAAGCGACGCAAGTCCGAGCCGCCGTTGCGGGTCATCGGGCCGATGGGGGAGTCCCTCGAGAATCCCGATGCCCGCGTCATGTCGTCCTTCTCGCAAGTGGAAGCGGGGTACCTCCCAGCGCAGCAGCAAGCGTCCCAGAAGTCCATCTGTACGGACCTAGGCCTCAAGATCTTCCCTCGGGCGAAGAAGGAGCGCAAGGTGGCCGAAAAGAGCTTGCGGAACCTGAATCTCAAGCAAGTCCTGTGCCGTAGCCGAGATGGGGGCCTCGCAAGCGACACGAACGCGAGAACGGATCAACCAGGTCGAGCCAGAGGCCCCGCCGTGATATCCCGGAGTCAAGGGAGACTGGAGAAGAAGACCGCCGCGAGAGCATTTGGACTCGGGCGGAAGCGGAAGTTTGGAGAAGGGAACTGGGGAGACGGCGGCAGCGCCGAGACCGACGAGAATGCTCGGCAGAAGCCAACTCGTCGTATCGGAGACATTAGCATATCGCTCGAAAACAAGAGCAAGGGCAGCAAGAAGGGGGTGCTTGCTCCGTGCGTGATCTGCTGCAGAGAGGGCGAGCCGATGGTCGCAAGCTGTGGACATGTGGCCTGCCGGAACTGTTGGACGCAATGGGCGCGCAAGAAGCCAGAGTGCCCCACTTGCCGCGCGCCGGTCAAAGCTGGAGAGCTGCGGACTCTGGCGCTCGGAGCGGAGAGGGTCTGAAGGTCTGAAGGTCTGAAGGGGCTGTGTTGTTCCCAGCATCCTCAAATGGGGCGAGCCTTGAGCTTCGATGGAGTTCATAGAGGCGACAAAGAAGGAGGGTCTCTCAGAGACTTCCATTTCACTCCTCTCTTCTGTCTTCGAAAGCCAAAAGAGCTTGGGGCCGCTGCGTACGATCAGTGGTGCTCGGGACCTAGGGGAGATGCTTGTGCCCACTCGAGCTGTTCCAGGGAATGCCCTTGGAGAAGCACCCGATCCCGAAAAGGCCCGATGCTTAGACACCGGCGGCGCCGATGGCCGCGATGACGTCCAGGAACTCCGGCTGCGGGGGAGAGCAACGTCAATTCGTGAGGGATGCGCTCGGATCATCGTGGGTCGGCGCCGTGTGAAGTCCCTTCTCACCTTCAGCGACGCACCGCCGACCAGGAAGCCGTCGATATCGCGCTCCGCGCTGAGTGCCTCGGCGTTGGCGGCCTTGACGCTGCCACCGTAGATGATGCGCATGTCCTTGGCCACCTGCTCGTTGACGTTGTCCGCAAGCCACTTCCTGATGGCGGCGTGAACTTCTTGAGCTTGCTCTGGCGTGGCGGTGAGGCCGGTTCCGATGGCCCACACGGGCTCGTACGCGATGACGACGCGGCTGTAGTCGGAGGGCGACAGCTTGCCAGCGATGGCCGCGAGGTTCTGCTCGAGCACGACCTCGAGCGTCTTGTTGGCCTCTCGCTCTTCGAGCTTCTCGCCGATGCAGGCGATGACGCTCATGCCGGCGGCGAGGGCGACGCGCACTTTCTCGGCAACGAGATCGTCCGACTCGCCCGCCATGCCGAAGCCGGTACGCCTCTCGCTGTGCCCAAGGATCACCCATTCGATGCCGGCGTCCATGGCCATGACCGGCGGGATCTCGCCGGTGAGAGCGCCGAACTTGTCCGTCACGCAGGTGTTCTGGAGCGACACGCTGACGTCCGGGCGAAGCTGGCTCTTCACCGGCAAGGTCTGCAGAGCCGGCGGCGCGATCACCACCTCCACGTTCGCCGGAAGGCTGCCGCCCTCGTTGAGCACTTGAAGCATGGCGTCGACCTGCAAGGGGGAGGCGGAGTAGAAAAGCAGGTACGTTTTTGCCATGTCATTTTGCTTTCGGACGCTTCGTGACGATCTGCTCTCACGCTTCGCACCTTCTTGGAATCGCAGGCGGCTTTCCAGTTTCCTCCCACGAAGGCGCGCTTGCCGGTATACACGCCGGAGGCGAGATAGCTGGACCAGGACGGAGTTGCCATTCTCGACACTTAGCTGAGTTGACCTACAATCGCGCGCCACAAAATCAAAGAAGAAATGTGCGTGTAAAACACAAAGAGAACAAACCCCGCAGCTTCGCTCTCGAATCCAGACTCTCTCTCTGATGGAATGGCCGCGCAATCGATTTTTTGAGGGGGGTACCTTGTGGAATGGGGAGCTCGACGGCGGAGGGGCGTCTCGTATCTTCCCGTAGCGACGCGTCCGCCCAGATGCAGCCTGCAATGCTTGTACGGCCGTTCCATGGCCGCACAACGCTGTCACAGTTCCGAAGGCGCGTTGTTTGGATGATGGAGAGCGCTAGTCCAATGACCACGTTGCTCTCCAGATTGTATCCAATCAACGATCTTCCTTGTTGGCGTTTCCATTCTCTTAAAATTTGTACAAAAACACTATTCTGCTTTCAAGGTTAAAGTACCATAGGTACTCTTCCATCTGTCCACCCAGCGATCATAACAACAAACTCTTTCCAAACTCTCCTAAGAAAAGCGCTGAAGTCCTTAACGACGCCGCAGCTTTTCCACGTTCACTCTGTCCGCGTATTCTTCACGTCGCTTCCTTCCCATTCTGATCTCCACTGCTCTGAGATGGCCAACGAAATTCGGTCACAGGTCCTAGATGGGACCAGCGGCTGGTACGACTCCAGTGCTCAGGTGAGGAGAGTGCGACGCCTTAAGCCGTGTGTTGGTGGTGGGCGTCAAGTGCACAGCATCCGCAGGAGTTGTCTCAAGTCTTAGGGACTGTCCGCGGACTTTGGGAAGCTTTGCGCTGAAGGAAGAGTGGGCAAAAAGGCTGAATGACCTCTTCTGCAGCCGTCCTACAGCTCAGGAGCGCCGCCGCCGCAGCAGCAGTCCTACGCCTTTGCAGTTCCTGCGGATGAAGACGACTTCGAGAATGAGCCGCCTCTGCTAGAAGAGCTGGGGATCAACTTCCAGCACATATACGTCAAGTCCATGGCAGCTGTGTGGCCGACCAAGCAAATCGCGGCGGTAAAAAGGGGCATTCTGCTGGAGAAAGCGGCTTTTTGGAGGCTTATTGGGGTTTTTGGGCGCAGGATGTGGCGGGAGATGCGGATCTTACTGGGCCTTTGCTGTTCTGCCTGGCGTTGGGCACGTGCTTGTTGCTTTCGGGAAAGCTACACTTCGGGTAAGCCAGGAAAGGCGAGGGGTCGTGGGTTCGAACCCTTGGAAAGAACGCAATGACGGGGGAAGAAGCGATGTTCTTGGCAAAAGCTCCTCTGGTGCCTTCTGTGCTCTCGAGTCTGAATTTGGAGGATGGAGGATTCAATGGAGAGGGCATGGTAGCGATCGTTGAGGAGAATTGAGGCGACGAGACTCGAGCCGACTCGAGGAGAAGACCACCGGGTCACAGACGAAGAGATGATGACATCGCCAAGTTGGGAGGGCTGACTTGCTTCCCGCACGACAGATATATCTACGGGTTTAGCGTCTTCGGCTGCGCGTGCCTCAGCCTGGTTCTGGGCTTGATGAGCAGCAGCGAGTCGGTGAACTTCTGGCGGGTGTGCAGCATCTTTGGCTACTGCCTGCTGCCGGTGCTGCCGCTCGCGATGCTGGGAATCGTGATGGACCTGACCGGCACTGTGGGCCTGGCGTTGAGCACGATCACCGCGCTGTGGTGTACGTACAGCTGCACGAGACTGATTGAGCTGTGGTTGGACGACTCCCGGATCGAGCAGCAGAGACTGCTCATTGCGTATCCCGTTTTGTTGTTGTACGTGAGCTTCTTGCTGATCACGATTTACTGACGAGAGATCAAGAAGAGCGCGCGTTTTCCCCAATCTTGCCCCATTGATCACGTCAAAATAACACTTGCGTATGCTTCTGATGGACTATGCTGAGAGCTAAAAACTAACTACGACTATCCACGCT
>JAAMXY010000426.1:0-11312 GCA_019677205.1 Pinguiococcus pyrenoidosus | reverse complement strand
CCACGGCCGCAGCAGGATACGTAGTGCACTCCGCGTTTTACCGGACGAAAGGCAAGAAGAAGAAGAAGAAGAGGAAGTAGCTCCTGTTGTGTCTTCCATCGAGATGTCGAGAGTCTTCGCCCCCTACCCATGTCCATCCGCTCCCTGGGCAATCGCCGTCCTCTTGCGCAGGGTGCGACGGATATTTTAAGAAGGTGGGCAAGCTGAAGCGTTCGAGCAAGGAAGGCATCGGCACGATGCCTTCGATGCTTCGGGGCGGCGCTACTTCTTATCATCATCCGCCTGCAGCCAAGTTCTCCAATTCGCCTACTCACAATCTTCTTATCAGCTGACAGGGTCTCGAGGCTCTCAGCGAATCGGAGCGTTCCAGCAAAGTTCCCATTTTCAACTTTGAATCCCATTCGCGCTCCCCTTGTCGTCGCGTGCTACAGGTCCGGTACGGCTGGAAAATCCGCACGCCGCTTCTCTCGTCTTCGACGCCTCTCTCCTCCGCCTGCTGTACATACGCCTCTCCGCCGCCGGTGCGGAATGTGCAGTTTTGTCACTGGCGGAAGTGCTCCAAGGGATGGCGACTCTTTATCTGTGGAAAAGCGCAGCAGTTCTGCTGCTGCTGCGGGGTCTTCCGAAAGCACACGGCCTGTCCTTGGGAAGACACTCGTGGAAGCGCGCGGCGGCGCTGTGGGACCGGCGTCGCGTGTCGTACTCGGACAAGAGTGACGTCGAGTTGTCACAGGAGACTCTCTGGGACCTGCACGCCTTCGACAGCTGCCTCAATGGCGCCAGCAATGGAGATGTCGACTTCCTGCAGAGCCCGCTGAGCAGGTAATTGCGATACTTGTGGCCAACGACGGGTCGAGAAGACTCCACCTGAGAACGCGTGATACGCACCTTGTGGGGATGTGCTGACGGCAGTTTGGTCTCTTGGGAACGACCAGAATCGAGTGGACTGAGGAAGATGTTCGGCAGCAGTGGCTGCAGAGCGCCGCCTTGGCCACCACCTCCGTTGGGTGCAAGAAGCCTGCTCGCGTGGGCGTGTCGTTCTCGGACGCGGGCACGCTGGTGCTGGAGGTGGCGCCGCTCTTGCAGCAGTCCAAGCTCGCAGTGGCGGCACCTGGCCTGGTCTTCTCCACGGCGTGGCTCGCCATCGTGGTGGATCTTAGCCTCAAGTTCTTGCGCAGTCGCTCGGTGTTCGGCATGTGGCTTCTGCTTCCGTTCTGGTACGCCGGCGTCACCACGGGGGTGTATGCACTGGACGAGGCCAGGAAGTCGACCAGCACTCTTGTCATCTCCATCGGAGAGTTTGAGTGGAGCGTGTTTGAGGTGGATCGGCAGCGCCGCAGTCGCCTTTTCCAGACCACCCTGACGCGGAATGAGGGCGTCCTGCTCGGCGCCGGCGCGACGGAAGATCTGGCGGGCGTCCACGTGACTGCACGCTTTCGTGCGGACCAGGAGTCGCCGGAGGATCCGGAAACCTTCGTGGTCTCTACGGATGACGGGATCGGACCGACGTTTCAGACGCGGCTGTCGTCGCAGGAGTCGCGTTGGGTGGCGCTTGCCCTCGACCACTTCATCGGCGAAGTGAACAAGCAGCCCAGCGTCTGAAGTCCGCGGCTTGCTTGCCGCTCCCCAACCCGCCCGGGAAGAAGAAAGGACGGAAGGACGCTGCAGCAAGGCTGCAGTGAGGTCGGGCGAATCGTTTGCCGCGCCTTCCCAAGAACAAATCCGAAGTGTACATAGGAGAGAGGTGGCGTCGCTGTAGCTCATGGACTGCCGCAAGGAAAGCCCTGTGTGTCAAGGGTGAAGCATGTTTGCTCGCATGGATCGATAGTCAGGATGTAAGCATTGTACAGAGCTCGTTCTTTCGCCGGAGCTGGATTCGGTTCTTCACTGGATGCAGCATCGGCACTCATCCTCCTCAACCTCATCCTTGAAATCGATTGGTCGCCTCGGCGGTGGTGGCACGTACGGCCCCCGCGGCGGGAGCGCTGGCGGGAGCGATTGCGGGTTCATGCGCAGGTACGACGGGCGGCGCTTGCTCGGAATCTGATCGCCAACTGGACGCAAGCTCAGCGGCTCGATCGGGGCGTGGTGCACGAAGCGCCGGTCGTCGACGCGCCGGTCGTCGACGCGCCAGCGTGGATCTAACCCTCGCTCTCCGGAGAAGGAGCGTCGACTCACGTCGACGCTGCCGTAGCGAGGGCTCATGGATGTCACGCTGAGGCTTCTGCGGGCACTCATGGACTTCCGGCGGCGCGAGGACCTCCGGCGGCTCACGGAGCGGCGCCGATCGGACATGCGGTCGTCGAAGAGCATAAGCGCGGTGTCAAACCTCGGGTCGTCGTACTCCTCCTCCTCCTCCTTAAAGGAGGGCAGGCCGAACGGAGAGGGCGGGTTGGAGCGACTCCGGCGCGCCTCTTCCCCGTCGACGCGGAACATCGCCCGCCTGAGGTACGCCTCCACTTCCTCGCGTAGCCACGGATGCCTCATTGCGCGGTTGATGGATATTCGCTTCCGCGGCGCGGGGGTCAGGAAGCCCTGCACCAAGTCCTTGGCATCCTCGGAGATGCTGCGCCAGAACTTGACGTGGCCGGGGGCGTCGAAGTCGATGCCGTCGTCGCGCACGGCCTGCTGCTGCAGCTGCGTCGGGTTGTCGCCCGTGAACGGCGTGTACCCGCCCAGCATCACGAACAGCACCACGCCCAAGGACCACAGGTCCGACCGCTCGTCGTAGGGCCTGCTCGAGTTGGACGCGAGGATCTCGGGGCTGCTGTACTCCACGGTGCCGGGGGCCTGGTCCTCCAGGCTGGGGCCCACGAAGAAGCTGGCGTGCTTGCCGCTGTCCCACGACCTGGCACTGCCGAAGTCGCAGAGCTTGACCTGCAGCTCCCGCTCGCCCTTGCTGCGGTACACGAGGATGTTCTCCGGCTTGATGTCCCGGTGCGCGATCTTGCGCCGGTGCAGGAACTTGAGCGCCAGCAGCAGTTGAATCAGCAGCTTGCGCGCCACCACTTCGCTGAGCGCGGCGCCGGTGCTGTGGATGGTCCGCGTGATGAGCTCGAAGAGGTCGCACTCGGCCTTGGGCATGCTCATCTGGAAGCTGTCGGCCTTCTCCTCGAACGCCAGCAGCGGCACGATGAAGGGACATCTGCTCCCCAGACTCCAGTGCAGCTTGGCCTCCCTGCGCACCAGCTCGGCCACGAAGGCCTTCTTGGGCAGCACCTTGATGGCCACCACCGCGCCGCTGCTGGCGTCCACGGCCTCGTGCACCTTGGTCTGGCCGAACGAGCCCGCCCCGATCTCTTTGCCGAGGGTGAACTCCGTGTCCGGCCGCATCTGGTCAAAGCGCACGCTGCGCCGCCCGCGCTTGCGCGACTCGGGCGGCTCCGGCGCGTCCGGCAAGTCCGCCGCCTTGGTCTCCGGCTCCAGCATCGCAAACCACGCGCGAATGGCCCTTTCCTTTACGAGCGCAGAGCGTTTTCGCACGGCGGAAGCGTTCTGGCGGGCCGCGTTGAGTGGCCGAAACGCACTGCACAGGCTATACTACGGGCGACGCCGCGCGCATCGTCAAAGTTCCGCCAATTCGTCGACGCCAATGGATGGGAAGGATAGCGGGGATAGCGCGCGGAGCCATCAACGGAAGTTTCCGACGACATGCATTCCAAAGAGGGCGCGAGCTAAGGACCTTTCAAATCTGTGACACCAATCACGCGTGTTCGAATCCGTGGAAGACGCAAGATGCAAAGCGAGGCTCGTCGTCGATTGGCAAGCAGCTTCGGTCATCCGAGGATCCGCCCTTCCCATTCGCTCTCGCAGCTCCGCCAATTCTTCTTCACCATCTTCAATCTGCAATGCACCTAGACCCTACAGGCGGGCGTGGAAGACTGCCCTGGGGGCGACCGAGTTTGGGAACCTTTTCAATATACTTTGAAATCGGCTTTCAACCAATCAAGACGAGCCGACCTGGGTTTCCCGCGCAGCCTCCCGAAGTTCGGCGTTTGATTTGGACCTCGGGCTTCACTTGGCGCCGAAGGGACCATGCAAAAGGCCGCCGAGAACGCCGCAGACTCGGAGAACAAGGCGGAGACGCCCTCGGCCGCTGCGGCCGCGCCGAAGAGGGCGCCCAAGCGGCGGAAGCAGGCCAGCGACAACAATGGGTCGTTCGCCTTTGCCAAGCAGCTGTGCGATAATGTAGGACGCCGCCCGCGTCTCTCCACGGTCCCGAGGCTCTTGCTGTGTGTACTGACGACGACGCTACCGATCAGATGGGACTCAAATTGCATGACGAGAGAGTGACGGCACTGCTTTCCGAGTACATGAATAGGTAGGGCCGCCGGGCGTCTTTGCCCGAGCGCCTGAGTGCGCGTCTCTAACGCTTCCTTCTCAGAGTGGCGAATGAGCTCGCGAACGACGCAAAGGACTACGCACAGCATCGGGATCCCAAGAGCAAAGTCACCGTGGATGACATCCGATTAGCGGCCAAGGTACGGCCGATGCCTGGACGCGCGTGTGCCAGGGGCGCAGCACAGCTACTCGAAAGGCTCTCTCACAACTGTGTCTGTACCCCAAAGTTTAGCAAAGATGGGGCCGTACCGCTCTCTCGCTCGGAGCTCATCGACCGTGCCCAAGAGGTAATTACGTGAAGATCTGAGAGAAAGAGAGAGAGAGAGAGAGAGAGAGATGTGGCCGGGATTTCTAAATACGAATCAACCCAAAACAAACGCAGATTAATAGCAAACCACTGCCGCGCATTCCGGCCAACATCACGCTGAGCTTGCCGCCGACGCACGAGCAACTGATCAGCACCAACTTTGCCGTGCGGGTGCCGCCGCCGGAGCCGCCGGCCGAGGCCAAGAAAGGCGCTCGCGCTGGCGGGAAGCAGCTGCCGCAGAAGCCCAACGCCGCGCCGGCCACCGCAGCCAACAAAGCGGCGGCGCCGCGAAGGGGCAAGCAGATCGCCATCAAGCTCAGCAAGGATTTTGCATAGACCCAGGAGAAGAATAGATTGAGCATCAGCCTATTGCGTCCTGTGGGGGCTTCGCGTTGGTTTCGTCTTGCCGCTCCTCGCCCTTCTCCCCGCCGGATTCACGTTCGCTCTTCTCTGCATTCGCGCCCGAGGCTGCGCCTGAGGCTGTGCCTGAGGCTGCCACCGGCTCTTCCGGCTCTTCCGGCTCTTTGTCAGTGTCAGAAGGCTTGGTGTCTGGCCTCTTTGGCTGTCTCTCGTCGGCATCCGCCGGGTCAGAGCCTTCCGATCCTTGCTTGCCCGCGTTTTTGCCGTCTTTCTTCGCTTTCCGCCGCTCCCGCTGTCGCTTCCGCGACTTCTTCTTGCGCTCCTTGAGCTGCAGCGCGTTGTCCAGCATCTGGGGCTCCAGCAAGGGGCGCATCCAGTGCAGCAGCACCCGGTTCTCCGTGGTGATGGCCAGGGCGACCTGCGTCTCCGCGGTCTCCAGCTTGGCACAGCGATGCAGCGCCGCCAACGATGCAGACCTCCCGTGGGGCACCGGATAGAACAGAAAGCTCCTCGGAGCAGCGGAGTCGGCGGGGGTCTCTCCCGCCGCTCTCGCTTGCACCAGATACGCACAATCCCAGCCGTCAGGAGCCTCGACCACCTGCACTTCCTCCCAGTCCTCCGAGCGCTCCAGCGACACGAACGTCTGGTGCACCGCGCTGGCGCGGTCCGAGGGCCGCGGGAACTGGGTGAGGAAGTCCCGGAGGGACATGCAAAGCGCCATTGTCGACGCAGAGCCCCAAAATCGCTGAATTCTCCCTGCGCCGATCAGAATATAAGTGGTTCTGCCTCTATCTCCCCATTCCATACCGTTGGTAAGAAACCGGTTTGTTGTGGTGGTGGAGCTCGGCAACCTTCCGGAAAGCACTTTGGCGCCCATGTTACGCCAGTCGAGTCGCATGTTGAGGCACCTGGCCCGTAGCCAACTTCGGAGGGCCATGTTGCGCAGTGCGGTCGGGCCGCAAGTGCTGCGGCGCCTTGCAGCGCCACCCAGAAGCGGGAGTCAGGACTGTGCTCCAGCGCCACAGATGCCTCCTGGCGTCGCGGCTCCGGGAGACAAGATGATCGCGGCGATGACCTGCAACGTGTGCGACACGCGCTTCGCCAAGACCATCAGCAAGCAGGCCTACGAGGAGGGCGTGGTGCTGGCCCACTGCCCTGGCTGCCAGAACATCCACCTCGTCGCGGACAACCTGGGCTGGTTCGAGGACGGGCAGTGGAACCTGGAGCAGGCGGCTCGTGCGAGAGGCGAGAAGGTGCTGGTGATCGAGGATGACGCGTCCTTGCTGCAGCTGCTGCCCAACGCGGCGGAGGCACCGCAGGCGGACTTAGAGAAGTTGGAAGAGAAGTAGAGAGTTCCTACGATTCTGCTCGCGAACGCCGCGTCGGCCTACATCTTCTCCAACGGCGTCATGCCGAGCAGGTGGAAGCATGCTTTCATCACGTCGCCCGTGGCTTTGCACAGCACCAGGCGACTCCTCAGCAGCGAGTCGTCTCCGCAATTGAGCACGTGGCATTGCGTCACGAAGTCCGTGTACACGTTGGACAAGTTGTACAGGTACTCGCAGATCCGATGCGTGCGCAGATCTTCGACAGTCTTCTCGACCACATCCTCCAACTGGAGAAGCTCGAAGACGAGCGCTCGCTCCTGCGGCGCCTCCATGATGAGGCCTTGTCCGTTGGCCTCTCCAATCTCCTTGCCAATGGCGATCGCGTCTTTCTCCTTCTCGGCGAGTCCCTGTCGCGTTTCGCACGACGCCAGGCAAGCATGAGCTCTTGCCGATATCGTAGAGCGGACGGACCACATCCGCCGGTGGCTGAGGTCTCTCGCGTACCTTTCGCATGATGCTTTGCAGGCGGGCATACGCGTAGCAAAGGTACACGGCGGTGTCTCCGCGCGGGTCCAGCATGCGGTCGTAGCTGAACTGGTACGCCGTCGTCGGGTCGTTCTTCAGGTCGAAGTACTTCACGGCGCCGTAGCCCACCTTGGCAGCCGCGGCGTCGATCTCGTCCTCCTGCAGCTGGCTCTTGCCCTCGGCCACGCGCTCGCGCAGCCCCGCCGCAAAGCGATCCTTCGCCGCGTCCAGCAAGTCAATGAGCTTGACGCTTTCGCCCTCGCTGGTGCGGAACCGCTTCCCATCTACCAGTGTCGTTTGGTCCACACGTTAGGTAGGCCTCTCCACGCCGCAGAAAAGCGACCCGCCTGCAAGCCATCACGCGTCCAAGCCATCAAGCAACTAAAACCCCATTCGGCCTACCTTCCCCCTGCACGACGCCAAAGCCCACATGCTCCAGCACCGCGTCAGCCCTGCCGGCCTCGCGGCCGGCAATCGCTGCCTTTGTCCAGCCGCTCTTTCTGGCGGCATCGAAGCACATGTAGAAGTGCTGCGCCTGCCCCGCGTCGGTCACGTAGATGCATCGGTCGCAGAGCAGATCCCGCAGGCGGTAGCTCAGGGCCGCCATGTCCGTGGAGTCATATCCGTATCCGCCATCCGACTTCACCACGATCAGCGGGATTTCGTACTTGGGCCTCTGGAAGATGCACACGGCTCCTTCGAAGTCTTCGGCGGTCCCCGACTTCTGCAGCTCTTCCACAACGCCCGGAATCATCGGGTTGTAGAACGACTCTCCGTACTCTTCCAAGTGAACGTCAAGGCGGGTATACACCTGCGCGGGGGCGGCATCAGGCAACAAGCTGATCAGTGGGCGTCCTGGATGGACGACCAACCACACAGCATTCCTTGACTCCTTGACCCTCCGCCACACGCACCTTGTTGAACTCCATCCGGGAGATGTCCCGGAGCAGATCCCAGACTCGGTGGCATCTTTCATCGCCGCTCTGCAGGAGCACCACGTGCTCCCTGGCCGCCGTCTTGAAGTCGTCGTCCTCTTTGAACTTCTTCTTGGCTGCTTGGTAGAGCGAGGTGAGATCGGTGATGTTCGGTGGGTTCGTCTCGAGATCGGGATACTCCTCGAAGATGTGCTTGATCAGCATGCCGAACTGCGTGCCCCAGTCCCCGACGTGATTCGTGCGAAGCACTTCATGGCCGCAGAACTCCAGGAGGCGACAGATGGTGTCCCCGATGATGGTGGACCGGAGATGGCCCACGTGCATCTCCTTGGCGATGTTGGGGGAGCTGAAGTCCACGAGGATCCGCTGCTTCTCCACCCTGGGCGGAATCGGCCCTTCCGCGAGCAGCAGCCTTCCCAGCCGCTCCCTGAGGAAGGCCGTGTTGACGCGAAGGTTGATGAAACCGGGACCGGCCACCTCCAGGTCGGCGATGACTTCATTCGGCGGCACGTTCTCCTTGATCCTCTCCGCAACCTAACGGATGGATTCCTGCCTTCAGTCCCCAGAAAATGGTCCATAACTTTCTCTCCACAGATTGCCTGCGTTCCCCAGCAGCTGCCAGCACTATCTCCCTCACCTCCCTCCCACTCTGGACGTCCTTGCCGTCCGCCTTGAGCTTCTTGAGGATCCGCATGGCATTCATGCACTGATAGTCCCCGTGCTTGGCGCTTCGCGAGCGCTGGACGGCCGCCACAAGCACGTCGTCGCCCTTGAGCTCCGGATAGGCCAGCAGGAGACCCACTTGCATCAACATCGTCATCACGCTCTCCAAGCTGCCCCTCAGATCCACCTTGGGCGGCAAGAAGGGCTCCAGATCCGCTGCAAACGCGCCCATATCCGCAGCAAAAGCCGCAATTTCCGGCGTGGGTGCCTCTCCGAGGACTTCCACGGCCTGGGCAACCGCAATAGGTAGCTGGTGCCTTAGCGTCGGCTGATCTTCCATGAGCAGCGTGGCGTCCTTCTCCTCCAGAGCCCTCTGCAGAGGCGTCAAGGCCTCCGCGATCGCCGATTTGTCGCCCTGGAGCAGCAAAGGCCGCAGCTGAAACTCCTCCCACTCCAGCCACGCGTCTTGCTCGGCCGACAGAAGGCCGCCTCTGGTCGCGGCCAAGGCGCGGACCACCGCGGTGGCGCCAAACACGCTGCGGCCGCCGCTGAAACGCAGGAAAGGGCCCCTAAGCGCCTTGGGAGGCTCGTCCCCGGACCACGGATGCAAGGCCACGCTGGCCACCTTGGCGGCCGCGAGCACCTGGGCCACCTCAAAGGTGGCAGCGCCGGCTGGAGACACTGACGCCATCGTCGTTTCGCGGAGAAATGGCCGCCGTCGACAACTTCTCAGTGGCTGTGCTGCTTTGCCGCTAGTTGTGCTTTGTTACAGTCTGCTTATCAATGAATTCAAAATCCATTTGGAATAAGAGTGGCTTAAAGCCACTGATCTGGATCCGCGCGAGGGCCCTCCCAAGCGCCACAACTCGCATAGTACAGATTCTCCAACGCCACACCGCGTTGCGGCGGCTGTGCTGATAAGCGATGGAGGCTCAGGTGGAGAATCCAGCTGCGGAGGAGTCCGGGGCTGTGGCGCCAGTGGCGCTGGAAGGCCGATCCGTCGAGTTCGCGGAGTCTGTCAGCGGCGTCGAAGCGCCAGAGGCCGTTCTCGAGCCGCTGGGCCCATCGCGGCTGAAGGAGATGGACTCCGGTGCCATGACGGTGCCTTTGGATTGGAGCTGTGGGGTGCCTGGGCACCAGGATGCCATTCAGATCGAAGCTTTCTGTGCGGCCGCAGAGGGTTTGGGCCAACGACTGCACGGCCTCTGCTGGAATCTGCAAGATTCTGCGCTGGTGTGGCTCAGCACGGGCCCCGTGGTCTTTGGGAACCTCGCGGCCGCTTTCCCGAGCCGTTTTGATGAGGAGCCGCTGTCCACGGGGATTCTCAGGGGCCAAAGCGATGGGATGCTGGCGGAGATCGCGGTGCGATTGAGCCGGCGTGCCGGCATGCCCGTGTTCGTGAGCGGCCAGATGAATGAGGCAGAGCTCGACAGAGCAGTGCTGATGGCGTGCGAGAAGGAGATTCTTAGAATTATCCAGCAGGGTCAAAGCGAGTCCACAGCTGACGAGCAGTAGTGTGGAGCAAAAAGTCCTCGATGCATTCGAATGCACTGCGCCACAAGGGAATGCAAAGAATCCACAAGGGAATGCAAAGAATCCACAGGAGGAGGAGGAGGTGCAGGAGGTGCAGGAGGAGGAGGTGCAGGAGGAGGAGGTGCAGGAGGAGGAGGTGCAGGAGGAGGAGGAGGAGGAGGAGGAGGAGGAGGAGGTAATAGCAAAGCGTAGGGAATGAAAACAAGTACATTGCCTTCAGAACTATCTCCTTTTCTTCGGCGCGGCCTTCCTTCCTTCTTTCCTTCTTTCCTTCTTTCCTTCATCAGGAGAGAGGAGCTCAAGACTTGTGAAAGGGAGCCGCGAACTGCAAGCATCCTTCTTAGAAGATCACGTCTCCCTCCTCGACCATCTTCTCGTAGCGAGCGACCCGGTCGGCTTTCCTTCCGCGCCGCTCCTCGAGGATCGCCTGGCGGGCAGCTCTGTTGCGCTCCTGGTGCTCCTTCTCGGCCTTGCGAGCCGCCAGGGCGTAGGGGTTGAGCTTGAGCAGGGCTCCCTTGTGCTTCAGCGGGTTCTTCTTCCGCGCGACCCGGTTGACCCCACACTTGGTGGGGCGCACCACCGACTGGATCTCATCGGAGTTGATCAGACGAGCGAGGTCGGCGTTGCTCATGACGCTCTGCGGCAAGACGAAGCCCTTCTTCATCTTGGACGCTTCCGTGCGGGTGCCGAAGATCTCGTCCAGCTTCTCGAAGGCCGCCTTGGTCCAGATGCAGAAGCGGCCGACGTGGCCGCCCGGGGCCAGCTGCAGCAAGTTGAGGCGCTCCACGTTGCAGAGCTCGACGCCCGACAGGTTGCGGAAGGCCTGCTCGATCGTGTCCTTCTCGTCGTAGATGATGAGGGGGCCGCGGCGGATGACATAGCGGCGATTGCGCATCTTGCCCTTGCCGCGGCGGATCTTGCGCGACTCCTTGCAGCGGTCAACGTCGTCGTCCGCACCGAAGGTCTTGAGCACTTCCAAGGCGTCCGCAGTCTTGGCCTTGGAGGTCACCGAGTCGTCGAGAACCAGCGGGATCTCCGGGATCTCCGCCACATTGTGTCCGCGCGCCATGACCAGCGCCGGCACGGCCGAGGCCGCCAGCGCGGACACCACAGCGTAGCGCTTCTGGTTCACGTTGACGCGCTTGTGCCACTTCCTCCACACCTTGGTGGGGCCGAACATCCGGCCAGAGCGGCACATGTTACCGAAGGCGGCCTGCCCGCAGCGCCCGGTACCGCCGCCTCCGACACGGGGAATTCGCGCCACCGCGCGGCCAGTGCCCCAGGACTCCGCAGAGGTCTGGTGTCCCGCCTTGAGCGACA
>JAAMXY010000424.1:0-13230 GCA_019677205.1 Pinguiococcus pyrenoidosus | reverse complement strand
GACACGCATCGGCACCGGGTGCAACGAAGGTTCCTCGTGGCAGACGGAGCCTCCGACGGCGGCAGGGCCTCCGCCGCCAAGGATGGAGCGGTGCTTGTGAATGCCTCCGTGGCCGCAAGCGGTCTCGAGCTTCCAGGCTGGGGCCGAGGCTTTGAGCAGGCCTCCCTCGGCGGTGGTGCACGCCGCCGAGGCGGCGTGCACCAGGAACCTCGCCAGGCTGGCCGTGCGCTGCATCCATCGCGGGGGGAAGGAGAAGACTACGAAGGTCTGCTGACCGTGGCAAAGGCTGCCGTCGGAGCGGTGTTGGTCGCGGGCCTCATCGCGCTGTTTCATCCGGATTCCGCCCTCGCGGCGAATCCGGCAGTTCCGGCCGGCGGATCCGCGATCAATGGGATCCTAGGTGAGGGCCTTTTCTGGTTCTTCGCGGTTTACTTCTGATTTTCCCCTCCCGTTTGTTGCTCCTCCCTTCTGCTTTTCTCCCGTCTTTCCCAACACCTTCTTCCCCCCGCCGCTGCCCCGCCGCCGCTGCCCCGCTTCCCAACACATACGAAAAGATACCGTCCGCTAGAGGAAAGACATGGCAACTCCACTAAGCAGTGCTCCATCAGAGAAGGCCTCAAGGAAAGCGCTCGGCGAAGGGGTTGCCGGAGCAGCGGCCATGGTGTCGCAGGTCTTCGCCTTCATGTGGCTCCGCACGGTGATGAACTACCAGTACACCACGGCGGGTGCAGGGGGCACGCTGCAGGTGGCGAAGAAGCTGTACGATGAAGGGGGCGTGCGGCGGTTGTACAGGTGGGCTCCTTTTCGCTCTGCATGCCGCTGCGTGGCCAAACCCCACCGAAGCTGTAAGTCTGGGATGATGACGCCGCTGCCCTCGCGCATCCTCCGCTCCGGCAGGGGAGTCGGATGGGCGCTGCTGCAAAGCCCAGCGAGTCGGTTTGGGGACACCGCGGCGAACGCTGGCATTCTCGCGCTCTTCGACGCCGCGAACTCCGCAGGTTCGGACAGCGCGGTGTGGGCCTTCCTGGCCGGCTTGCCGCTGCCCTTGCAGACGGGCGTGGCATCCGTCTGCGCCGCGCTCTGGCGCATCACCATCATGCCCCTGGACACGCTCAAGACGCTGTCCCAGGTGCAGGGCGACGACGCGCAGCGCGTCCTGCAGGAGAAGTTCGAGGCCCGCGGCGTCGGGGCGCTGTGGGACGGCGCCGGAGCGGTCTGCGCGGCGACCTTCGTGGGGCACTATCCGTTCTTCCTCATGTACAACGCCCTGGACGCGGCGATTCCCGTCCCCGAGGACTCGACCGTCGTGCCCGTCGTGCTCATCGTCCTGGCGCGGCGGGCGCTCATCGGCTTCGTCTCGTCCTGCACCAGCGACACCTGCTCGAACAGCCTGCGCGTGCTGAAGACGGCGAAGCAGGCGGGCGGCGCCGACCCGAACCAGGGCTACGTGGACCTCGCGAAGGACATCATCAGCAAGGATGGAGTGAAGGGCCTCCTGGGCCGCGGCCTTAAGACGCGCCTGTTGGTGAATGGGCTGCAGGGCGCGTTCTTCAGCGTCATGTGGAAGTTCCTCGAGAAGCAGATCAGCGGGAAGTAGGATCCTTCGCTTCTGCCTTACTGGTATGAAAGTACTTCTTTTTCTTTCCTGTAGATCTTGATTGGGCGGAGAGTTTCATTTCACATGAAGCTTCCGCACCGAGGCAAGCGCACCGTTCAAACTTCTCGGGGAAACGATTCAAGACGATATACACACATCGCTGGTCCACATCACATCGCTGGTCCACATCACATCGCTGGTCCACATCACATCGCTGGTCCACATCACATCGCCGGTCCACATCACATCGCTGGTCCACGTCTCATCGCAAGCCGCCGCGTCTAGGGCGGCACGTACAGCGACTCCTCGCCGCGGCTCCGGCCAAGGAGCTGCTCTGCGTCCTGGACCAGCTCGAGGATGTTGCTGCTGAGGCTCTGCAGCTGCCGGATACTCTCCGTGCAGTCGCCTTGGTCCCTCGGCAGGCTCTGCGCCCGCGAGCTGATGCGCAGCTTCTGCTGGACAAGCCGCCGCCGCTGCTCCATGCGGCGTCTGTCCTCGTCAAGGCCCCGTGGCAGCTTCGGCGCCGCATGCTGCTCGGGCGTCGCCGCCTCCAGCAGCCACAGCTGGTCTCTGATGCGGCACCAGAAGCACGCGCACGTGTCGGTGTCCGTCTGCAGGCCGGGGAGCGCGAAGTCCCGAAGCTCCGGACTAGCGAGCAGCATGTGCTCGAGGTTCGGCGCTCTCGCGCGCTCTTGCTCGCCAGCGCGCAGGCCGGCTTTCCCATCCGCAGAGCGCATGGCTGCTTGGTGCTCTAGGTAGGCATCTCTCCACTTCAGGCGCAGCTGGCGCGCGGCATGCACGTACGGCTGGCGCTCCTCCGGCGTCAGCTGACGCTTCCACAGCTCCAGCAGGAAGGCCTCCGCGTCCTGCTTGCTGAAGTGCGGGTTCTTCTGCCGCACGGACACCAGGAAATCCGCCACGAAGAGCCGCCGACTGTTCAGGGGCCGCACCGGCGCCCCCGGAAAGTGGGGCATAGTGCGGCGGAGAGGCGAGCGCCGGCGGAACCGCATCTGGTGTCGCGCGTGTCGCGCAGAAGAGCACAGAAGGGAGAAGAAAGAAGAGTTCCCCGTTTGAGCTTGTCCATCTTCGAATCTGGTCGTCCGTCCGTCCGTCCGTCCGTCCGTCCGTCCGTCCGTCCGTCCGTCCGTCTGTCTGTCCGTCGCGGGTTGGTGCAGCACGACAGCCTACGCGACCAAGCAAAATCCGTATCCCATGATACCAAGTTCAAATATTTCAATTATATTTTTCGATTGTTGTACATAATGTATGTGAAAGGCACAACAAAATATTACATAGTGAATCGAAATTGGAGAATCTCCGGATGGCCCTCATGCGTCCGCCCTTAGCGTCGCCCGTGGCTCCGCCGCTGCGCGCGCCAAGAGAGACGAGAGGTGCCCCTTTGCCCCGCAAGTGGGACTCCCGCATTGCGTTTGCTGCGCATCGCGCGAGTGCCTGGAAGCGCGCACCTTCGAGCTGCGAGAAGATGGAGTCTCTGGAGAGGCGAGAAGAGCAGCTGCTGGCGGAGATCGCGGCGAAAGACGCGCGCATTGCGGCGCTGGAAGAGGAGCTGGCGCAGCTGCAGAGCCAGCTGACTTTGTACCCGGCGTCCGCGGAGCTCAAGTGGCCAGCGAAGCGCATCCGCGACACGTTCATTCGCTTCTTCACGGAGGGCAAGGAGCACACCTTCTGGCCCAGCAGCCCCGTGGTGCCCGTGGATGACCCCACGCTGCTGTTCGCCAACGCGGGCATGAACCAGTTCAAGCCGCTGTTCCTGGGCACGGTGGACCCCAGCCTGGACATGGCCAAGCTCAAGCGCGCGGTGAACAGTCAGAAGTGCATCCGCGCCGGCGGCAAGCACAACGACCTGGACGACGTCGGCAAGGATGTGTACCACCACACGTTCTTCGAGATGCTGGGCAACTGGAGCTTCGGCTCGTACTTCAAGACCGAGGCGGTGGCGTGGTCCTGGGAGTGCTTGACGTCCAAGGACTCCTTTGGTCTGGACCCGGCGCGCTTGTACGCGACGTACTTTGGGGGCGACGAAGCGCAGGGGCTGCCCTCGGACGAAGACACGAGGCAGCTGTGGCTCAAGTACTTGCCCGAGGGCCAAGTGCTGCCCTTCGGGTGCAAGGACAACTTCTGGGAGATGGGAGAAACGGGCCCCTGCGGCCCGTGCACGGAAATCCACTACGACCGGATCGGCGGCAGGGACGCGGCGGCGCTCGTGAACGCCGACTTGCCGGACGTCATCGAAATCTGGAACAACGTCTTCATCCAGTTCAACCGGGAGAGCGACGGCAGCCTGCGCGAGCTGCCCGCGAAGCACGTCGACACGGGCATGGGCTTCGAGCGGCTGTCGTCCATTTTGCAGGACAAGCAGTCCAACTACGACACGGACATCTTCGCGCCCATCTTCGCCAAGATTCAGGAGGTCACTGGCGCCAGGCCGTACACCGGCAAGGTGGGCGACGAGGACACCGACAACGTCGACATGGCCTATCGCGTGGTCGCCGACCACATTCGCACGCTGACCTTCGCCATCACGGACGGGGCGGTGCCGTCCAACGACGGCCGCGGCTACGTCCTGCGCCGGGTGCTGCGCCGCGCCGTGCGCTACGGGCAGCAGGTCATGGGGGCCCCGAAGGGCTTCTTCAGCCAGCTCGCGGACACCGTGGTGGAGGTCATGGGCGACTTCTTCCCCGAGACGCGCACACGCATCGAGCAGGTGAAGGCCATCATCGCCTCCGAGGAGAAGGACTTCAACCGCACGCTCGACAACGGCATCAAGAAGTTCAACAAGTTTGCAGCGGAGCAGAAGGCGGCGGGGACGAACGTCATCACCGGGGATCAGGCCTTCCTTCTCTATGCCACCATGGGCTTTCCCCTCGACCTCACGACGCTCATGGCCGAGGAGCAGAAGATGGCGATCGACAAGGAGGGCTTCGAGGCGAAGATGGCCGAGGAAGTGGAGAAGTCTCACGAGGCGGAAAAGGTACGGCGCGGAACTGTCTGCAGGGCGTCGTAGGCTATGGCGGCTCACCCACCCCACACCAATCGTCACAGGCCCGGAAGGCTGCGGGGCTTGGCTCGAAGGAGATGTTCCTCGAAGCGGAGCAGACGTCCTGGCTGGCCAACCAGGGCTTTGGCCCCTCGGAGACGCGCGGGAAGTACAACTGGAACTCGACGCCGACGGTGACGGTTCAGGCGTGCTTCTTGGGCCGCGGCCTTGGCAAGGATGGCATTGGCTTCGCCGACTCCGTCTCTCCCGGAGACGAGGTGGTCGGGCTGGTGCTGGACTCCACCTCCTTCTATGCCGAGGCGGGTGGGCAGATCTTCGACACGGGCGTCATCCGCGGAGCCAGTGGAGCGGAGGCGAACGCAATCATGCGGGTAGAGAGTGTGCAGGTGTTTGGCTCCTATGTGCTCCACATCGGCGTGGTGGAGATGGGCGCGTTCACGCCGGGTTCCCGGGTGACCTGCATGGTGGACTACGCGAGACGGGAGCGCGTCGCGCCGAACCACACGATGACGCACGTCCTCAACTACGCCCTCCGATCCGTGCTGTTGGGTCGTGAGAACTGGAAGGATCAGTCGGGCCTCGTGGAGCAGAAGGGATCCGCGGTCGACGAGAACAAGCTGCGCTTTGACTTCAGCTGGAACGAAGGCCTGACGATAGAGCAGCTGGCGGAAGTGGAGTCCATCGTGAAGGAGCAAATCGGCCAGCAGATGCCCGTGTATGCGTACGAGGTGCCGCTGGCGGTCGCCATGCAGATATCGAGCGTCCGCCACGTCTTCGGGGAGGCGTATCCCGATCCCGTGCGGGTCATCAGCGTGGGCAAGGACGTCCAGGAGATGGTCGCCGTCCCGGAGAGGGAGGAATGGCTGGACTATTCCGTGGAGTTCTGCGGAGGCACGCATCTCAGCAACACGTCCGAGGCGAAGGATTTTGTGATCATCGAGGAGCGGGGAACGGCCAAGGGGATTCGACGCATCACGGCGGTCACCCACGACGCGGCAGAGCGAGCGAACGCCCTGGCAAGTAGTCTGGAAGATGACATGACGGCGGCCGAGCAAGTGGAAGCCGGCGAGGAGCTTGCGCAAGTCAAGAACGCCATGACGACGAAGGTAGACGACGCGCTGATCTCCGCGGTGCGGAAGGCGCAGCTGCGGCAGAGGATCAACGGGCTCGTGGACAAGTTGAAGGCGTTCAAGAAGGCGCAGGAGAAGGCCAAGGCCGATGCGGTCGTCGAGTCCTCCACGCGCGCCGCGGCGGACGCGGCGGAGGCTGGAAGCGAGCTTGTTGTCCACGTGGTGGAGGCCGGCTTGGACAAGAAAGTCTGCGAGAAGGCCTTGAAGAGCATGACCAAGGCGCATCCAGCCGGATCCTTCGTGCTGATCTCGACCGCTCCCCAGGCGGGGAGATTCGGCATCTACGTCCAGGTGCCTCAGGGACAGAGCCGAAGTGCGAAGGACATGGTCCTGGCCATTCAGACCGCTGCAGAGGCGGAGAAGCCCAAGGCGAGTGGGAATGCGTCGAAGGCGAACGGCCTCCTTGGCCTCGAGAAGCTTGAGGTCGCCCTAGCGGCGGCACGGGGACTCTGAGGGGGCAGGTGTCCGAATCCTGAGTGAAGAGGCGCTTCAGCATGCGTGCGCTATGATTGGGAGATTCGAGACATTCAATGCCGTTCGAAATGCTTTCTCTTCTCCGCTCTCCTGCGGGAATGCGGCGCCATCATCGTGGTACAAAACTGGAGAAGGCGTCACAGCTCTCGTCGGCGTTTCGCCTCCTACATCCACGTGGGTATAGTGCGGTATCGCAGGTGTTCAAGATCGTCCCATTTCTCAGGAATATTGCCGCCGTGTCTTGCACCTACAAACACACTGGTGAGCTTGGGTGGCTGCGAAGACAACGAAGGCAAGAAAGGGACAACCCCGACGCGCTCCACACCCCTCTCCTCCACCCGAACCGTCGGACGCACCTCGTTATCTACAGGGAGGCAGGAGTGAACTTCACCATCCGGCGGAAATCCATTGTCGTCGGGTATGTCGAGGAACTCCTCTTCGTAGCGCATCTCAAAAAACACGCAGCCGCGATCGCCGTCGCCGAACGTGACGCTCTCCGCGCTGCTGGATACGTTCGGAAGGCCATACAGCGCGTCTTCTTGAAAATCGTTCACCTCGAAGGCCTCCTGAAAGATGCTGCAGTTGAAGTCTCGCGCACTGATTTCCGTGCCCAAGCGTGGCACATTGCTGTCGCCAAGGGCAGCGAAGACCAGGACCTGCGGCGTGGTCCGGCCGTCAGTCCTCGAGTTGGTGACTCCTGAGATGAGGTCCGAGTCCGCGGCATCGGCCTCGGTGAAGGTCGAGCTCGAGACGCCGCTGATATCGTCGAAGAACACTTGAAGCAGAGACAGGACCAGACGGACGTCAAACCCATCAACCACTGCTAGGCGGAACACCTGCTCGTAGAACCGAAAGTTGTTGCTCCGGGACAGGAGGAACGTGAAGGGATCGCCCCCGGCGCCAAGGACCGCTCGATCGAAAGGCACCACGGATCCCGCCAGCCCAGCGCCGAGAATACCTGCCAGCAGCAGCAGCGGTCAGCGGGGCACACGCGACGAAGGGCCGCGGAAACAAGCCTGCGGCTATGGGCCCTTACCTCCAGCGGAGTATCCGTAGAAGAGCAGCTCGACGTCGGACGCCAGTTCAATGCTTGGCGACCATCTCTTCAGGAAAGAGACGAAGCTCGGGTCCACGGCGTCGCCACTCCGGACCCACTCGACAACCGTGGCGATGCTCACGAAGCCTTGCACAAGATTGCTAGCAACGGGCCGGAGGAGCTCCGGCTCCCGGAGCAGAGCGCGCATGACAACAGGGAAGTTGTGCCGGCTCAGGCCCCTCCAGTCCAGCGCGACGACCAGCGTCTCTGCCTTGTTCGCAACTTCTCGAACAGCCTCTGCGAGCGCTTCCGCGCGATCACTGAAGAGCCCGTGGCCCCAGAACAGGACCCGCTCGATCTCGAGGGCACCGCCACTGGACAGCTGCTCCTCCAGAGAGCATGGCAGCCCGACGAACACGCCCACAGAGTTCAGCCTGCCCAGGCGCGTCGCCATGCTCTCATTGGTTTCCTCCGCCTCGAGCCGGATCGCCTCCAAGTCGCTGCGGGCGTTGGAGTCTCGCGTACTGCCGGGAGAAGGGGGTTACGGACAAGTTGCACGCGAGCGTCGCGGGGACACCTGCTCACCTATCTGCGAGAATCCGGGGGACGCTCACCCGCAGCCAAAGCTGGCGAGCGTAGTCCTCGAAGCTTCCAATTTCCGATAGCCCCTCGCAGCCGTCGCTCTTCTCTTCAATCACGTCAACGCTGATGTCTATGCTTGATGAATCGCTTTCCAGCCCCGCACGGATGGCTCGGGCGCTTGTGCTCAACTCAAAGCTGTCCGCTGGACGCACAGTGAAGTCCCACGCAAGCTGCACGTCATCAAGATCATCGATGAGCGGTGACGCGTCCAGCAGCGAACGAATGCTTCGATACCGCTCGACGAGATCAGTGTCGCCATCGGGGCTGGCGGCGGTGGCAGCGGCCGAGAAGGTCTCATTGAAGCTCGCATACCGCTCAAGCCGATCGCCGTTGCACTCCACCCGCTGAACGGCGACAATGTACCTCTCGCCGGGGTCGAGCGACGCTGCCACCTGCAGAATTGCCACGTCCACGGGCTCCGAGAGCGTATCGAGCTCAGCGAAGTGCGGCACAGGCTCAAGGTCACTCGCCCGCAGTACGAGCGTCGTGCTGTCCCCTTGGACGAGAGCAAGAAGGAACGCAGCGTCAGGACTCCGAGCTCGCCGGATGGGACGAAGAGCGCAACTCACCGGATATGGACGTGGTCAAGCTGTGCGGTCCAATGAGATTGCAGGACCCGGACAGGCCATCCAAGGTGAAGAGCATGTTCGACAGCGGCGACCACCCCGCCACCCTTCTCCAGATGTCGTTGTCATCCAACCTGCGGGTCTCCACTTAGGACTTGGCAAGAGTGACTTCACCGAGCCAGTCAAACACATCGATCCGGGCGTCCACCCAGTCCACGACACCTCTCCACGCAACCAGACTGCTGCGTACCTCGCGCCAGTCCTGAGGACCGGCAGGGAGCCCTGGGGAAAGACCAGCGAGGGCCCCGCCGTATCATTGCGCTGAAACTCCGAGCTCGGGAACGGCAGGAGACACGTCTTCCGACTGCGGGCCACGCGATTGCAACCGCTGTAGTCGGAGCTCTCCCGCGAATCATTCACGCCGAAGAGTATGATGGCGTCGACAGAGAACCACAGGAGGAAGCCGAGCGCGGCAAGGGCCCACCCAATGGCAAGATACCTCATTGTCAGCTTGAAGCGCTCGTACCCCAGCCACTCGGGAGCGACGTCGGACTTCCCCGGCAAATCCGCTTTTGCTTCCTCTCGGCTCGCTGATAGGAAACGGCTCTCCTCGTCGGCTCTGCCTCTGCTTCGCTCTGCAACCTTCCTGCGATCGCCCCGCAGGCACAGGAGCACGATGCAGTTGAAAAGGAGAAGCACAAGGACTGTGCTTTTCACCAGCGAGATGATGGCCACGACACTCAGTCGATCCGCCAGCCCTTCCCATTCCGGCTCCACCTGCAGTTGGTAGAGGCTTCGTTAAGAGAAGGAACGACTCTCGGGGGGAGGGGGAGGGGGGCGGAAACTTCCTTCTGATTCCAGCCGGCAGGCTTCGCTCAATTTGCTGCGTCCTACCTCGCCATCCGCTGAGACGCAGCAATAGGATCGGAACGAGAAAGCTCCGATGAAAGCCAGGACGCCAATCAGGGCGCCCACGAGAATGCTCAGGATCGCACAGGTGAGCCACACCCCTCGAAGCCAGCATTTCTCCGCTGATCCATCGCAGAGTGCTTGTAAGCAGTGCCTTGGGCCCGGTTCATGGGGGGTTCAAGGGGAAGGGAGCTCGTTTCCCTACCTTGTTGGTAGCGGATCCTAAGGATCCGCTCGAAGAAGTACACCAGCGCTGCGTCTCCCAGCGCGATGAAGGCCAGCGGAAAGGCGCTCCAGGGCGTGTTGAGCAGGTCCAGCTGTGTGGCGAGCGCGACGGAGATGCTCCCCACGCTGCACACGAGAAAGAGCGGAAGCAGCACCAGCACTTGAATCCACAGCGCTTTGGACACGAAGTATCTGGACGGACAGCCACAGCGCCGCGTCTGCTCGGAGGGCGCTTCGTAGCGCTCCATGGGAATCATGGTCCTCGTCTCCTGGTCTTCCTCGGGGACGTCCTCGTCCGGCTGCTCGAGCGCTTCGGCGTGCGGCTCGGCGGCCCGGATCTGATTCACCACGAAGTGCGTCTCCGCGGTGGTCAAGGGCTGCAGCTCGATGTTCACCGGGTTCATGAAGTCATCGCAGCTCCATGGATAGTCCTCGCCATCGTCCAGCTCCGAAAACATAAAGCTTGGATGGACGAAACAGAGCTCGGGGGAAGCGCGCCGGGCGACAACGACCAGGCTCAAGTCGTTCTTGTGCGGTTGTAAAGGCGGGACAAGACTCCAGCAGATGCTCGCGATGGCATTCAGCCAATTACAACAATGGACAGAACCTAGAGCACTCGTGATTGGTGATGTCACGAAGTGTGCGATTCAAAATTCCACAAAGCGCTCGAATGGGTGCACTGCTATCCGGCGGTTTCATGTGGAGGTCCTTTATGAATGCTGTATCTCGCCGCCCGCCCCTCCCATTTGCCGAGCTTCTCCCCGACCCTAAAATCATGCCTGAAAAGATGTAAAGAAGAGAAAGGCGGCCAAAACCCAAACCCCAAAAAGGATCCGCCGCAGTGTTGCGACTCAAGTGAAGGGCCGAACGCGCCATCGGCCTTCGAAAGTGCTCCATTTCTGTTGAAGTCCAGCGCCCCGAAGTCTCTGTGATTTGCAGCACCTCATCCACGTGTCTGTGGCCGAATCGTCACGTGGAGTCTCTCGAGAGAGACTCAACCAAACGTCTGTCGTGCCCCTCTTCTTCGGATCTTTCTTCGCTGGGACGCCCGCGAGCAATGAGGACTGTGGCTCTCCTCGCGGCGCTGGTGTGCCTACTCAGACCTGCGTCCAGCTTCGGCGTCGGTGTGCGCGTGGGGGCGTCGACGACGCACGTAGCGCGCACCGGGACACAGCGGGGCACACGGCAGCGGGCGTTTGTGAAGGGACCGGGAGATGACGATGTGGAGGATGCGCCTAGGTGGGTGCCTTCGTGGAGAAGGAGCTATAGTCAGTCTGCATGCTTGCGACGCAAATGCCAACCGAGAATCCTCAATTCTCGAAATGGACCTCAGAAAAATCTCGAGGGAGGCGGAGATTCTCGAGGGCATTGAAGGCACGGCGCCAACCAATATCATTGTAAGAGCTCCCCGTGATTTCTTGGATCTTTTCTTTTTCCCACTCTGCATCGTGTCGAAGACAAGCAAGCAGCCGCTACGACGACTACAGAGTTTCTGAAGAGCTTCTGAAGAGCTTCCTTCTCCCCTTCTCCTGTGTGTGGGTTTGTTCTGTGTTTTTTCCCAACGACCTAGGTTCCGCCCTTCCTACGAACGACGCTCTACGGCATCTTCGCGATCACGAGCATTGCAGGGATCACCATCGGCGTCCAGAACCTCTCCAAGGACTTCGGCAAGAGCGTGACGGACATCGGCATCAACTGCGGCGTGCTCATTGGAATCGCCATCCTGGCCTTCGTGGACAACAAGAACCGCAACGCGAGCCTCCAGGAAGTGCAGAGGCAGCTGGAGAGCGACTACCTCAAGAAGGACAGCCCGTTCTTCTTCGACAACGCAAAGCGAGCAAAGGCCGCAGCTCCTGTCGAGGCGGAGGAGACCGGGGACGCCGTGCCGCCATCAACTCAGGCATGATGATGCCGACATGATTGCGAAGAAGCCTTCCAGCTCCTCCGGCCTTGATTTCGAGTCGCGGCACATGCGAGTTTGGCCGCCGACTGCACCGCCAGCGCGGGCGCACGCTGCGCTTCTTCTCCTCAGCCGTTGCAGCAAAAGACCAGAAGAGGCAAGCTTGCCAGCATGATTTATGATAATTTCCCCTTTGCACTCGACTTTAAGGACTTCGCAAGCTTCCGGACCTCCGCCTCGAGCCGATCGTGCAGCTCGTGAAGCTCGTGAAGCTCCTTCCCGGTGCTTCTCGCCTCTGTCAACTCGTCTAGTATCGCTCGGCAGGCCTTGGGACAATCAAACCTTATGTCCGGCACCGACTTCCGCCGCGGTGCGTAGGCTAGATCGAGGATAGCCTCCAGCGTGGCAAGGATCGAGGCGCGGCTGAGCTTGCAGCCTTTCAGGCTCACGCAGCCGACTGAGGCCCCCGTGCGGAGCGCCTCCAGCAGATGACTTATGCCCTCGCTCGGCACCTCGGGCGCCTCGATGCGCTGTCGAAACTGGTTGTGAAGGCTGGGGCTGGCGTCCGGCGCGGTGAACCGCCGGTGCACTTCGTCCAGGTTCGACAGCGCCCGGCGGCCCATCTTCTCCCCAAACTGGCGCATCTTGTCGACGTACTTGCTGACCTTGGCGTAGTTCTTGTTCTTCGGCTCGACCTTCTCCCGCTCCACCGCGTTGTCATCGAGGATCAGCGCCTTCAGCTTGAGGCCCGGCACAGCGCCGGCGCGCACAAGGATGTGCGCAAGGGCGAGCATCCCTTGCAGCGTGACTCCGCACTGCGCCACCCGCAGCTCAGCCTGGACGCTCCCCTTCCGCCGCAGCTGGCGCTCGCGCAGGCCGTTCAGGACGGCGATGAAGCCGTCGTTCCCGAGCTTCTTGTTGTAGCTCAGGTCGAGGATCGCCAGCCTCGAGGGCTTGCGCTGCACGGGCACCCTCGCCTTGCCTATGACCAGCCCCTTGGCGAGCGCGCGGCCGAGCGCGGCGCCTCCCGAGGGGCCGATGTTGTTGTGACGGAGGTCGAGGTGCCGCAGCGAGCGGCACCGTGGAAGCACGCGAGCGAGCGCCGTCGCTCCGTCCGAGCCGATGTTGCAGTTGGACAAATCCAGGAACTCCAGCTCCGTCAGCAGCGGCAGAGCTCTAGCCAGCGCGTGGACGCCCGTGTCTCCGAGCACGGGGTTGTTCGCCAGCACCAGCGTCCGCAGCCGCCGCTGCTGCTTGGGGCTTCCCTGAGCTTGGCGGCGGCAGAGCGCCTCGGCCAGCGAGATCATCGCCTGCTCCTCCAGGCGATTCTGCCGTAGACTCAGCAGCTCCAGGTCGCCAAACACCTTGTTGAGCACGCGCTGCTTGGGCAGCGCCCGGAAGGAGAGGCCCACGCAGTCCAGGTCCAGCTGCCGCAGCTCTCGGCCCCCTTGCAAGCTGGCCAGGATCCGCTGCAGCGCGCTGCTGTCCACCTCGGAGCGCGTGAGGCAGAAGTGCGTCAGCGTGCGACAGTGCTCCCTCAACCCCGCGGCGAAGTGCTTCCAGTCCTTGGCGCTGCCGTCCACCTGCCACAGACGCACGGCCTCCACGGTCTGGTTGCTGGGGAACGCCAGCGGCAGCGCCGCGTAGCGCAGCTCCACGGTGCCCGAGGAGCCCGCGGCGGCCAAGAGCTGCCAAAGCAGCAAAAGCTGCAGAGAGCGCATCCTCAGCGGGT